>JAFIRS010004373.1:0-89625 GCA_018342105.1 Gonioctena quinquepunctata
GGTCGTTGTCTGTGGGTTCGATGAATCCATCACTACTTCATTCAAGATATCATTATTATTAGAATATTTCGTAGCACTAATATTCGTATCTAAAGGCGTCCTATCGCGATTTGAATCCCCCATGGGGAATTCCTTGATCTATTTTGATCAGATTCCAATTTTTGTGGAAACTATACACTGTGAAAATCAAGAATTCAATGAAATATTCAACACGAATTGGTGTCACTGCTAGGTTCTACAAATCACGTCCAGTTCGTATGAGGCTCGACGCGGAACTGAAAATGCAAGTTACAACAAATCAGGTACCAAAACCATTTTCAGAAACCTTAAGCAACAACACCTCCAATAGGTATTATATATATATATATATATATATATATATATATATATATATATATATATATATATATATATATATATATATATATATATATATATATATATATATATATATATATATATATATAGAAGTTGAGGTTGGACGACTGTCTATATTAATGAAAAAGGGATCTTTATTTTGGGCATGTAGGGATGAAGTGAGTATACTCTTTTTTCTATTCGAGCTTTCGAAACTTTATTGACTCTTCATCAGGAACTCTACTATGATAAATTGAAATGTGTGAGAAATCATACATTTCCTTAAAAAAAAGTACTTACGAAAGTGAGGTTAACTTCGAGCAAACTTGTAAATACATGGAAAACATATTAATGATGAACATACAACTGATGTACAATGTGTGAATAAAAATTGATGTAAAAAACACTTATGTATTGTACATTATAGGGAAGAGATTCATTTGACACAATGTTGACAAGATCAAGTGAAATTTCTGTCTAATAAAAATAATGATTGATATGAGGAATTGAAGTATTAACCATCTTTGAAACGTACTGTTGCCAATTTCATGATTTGGGCCAATAGTCATGAATTAGGGTGACAACTTGAAAAAATTATTGTATAAGACATTGTGAAAAATGGTTAATAGTGTTATGTAAATGTGGAGGGAAACTCAATAGGTAGGAATAAATGATACTGAGGTTATCGATATCAGTTTTGGCATTCATTGAATTTGGTTCTTTGTATATGTAAGACATTTCCAAAAAAGTTTTTTTTTTTAAATTGGACTCATGATCCAATATGTTGACATTATCATAATCTGGTTTGTGATCTTTTTCTAAGGTGTGTTGTGCTAGAGTGCAACTTTTTTTAAGGTTCTCAATGTCCCTTTTATGCGAGCAAATTCTATCTTTAAGTTTTCTTTCAGTTTGTCCGATATATTTTTTATTACATTGAGAACGAGGAATGCAATAGACTACATTGGATTGTTCTAATATAGGGTCTTTGTTTTTTAATTTAGAAAAAATATTATTGACAGTGAGTTGATTCTCGTAAGTAATTGTGATGGAGGAAAATTCAGAAACAATTTTTTTGAACCTATGGTTCATAGTGTGAATATTAGGTAACGATGAGTATTCCGGTAATAGATTGTGATTGGAAGGGTTTGTGATAATCGAAGGTTCATCTACTATGGAGGTTCTGCTGAAAATCAAATTATAAACCAAACGATTAGGATAGCCACTGTCAATAAGAAGATGAGCAAGTTTTTTTTAATTTTGATTGCGTAAAGAAGTGTGACTGGTTTTGATGACTCTGTTTTTTATGCATAATACGAGGTTGATTTTTTGTTTGTGTTGGTGATACGATTCGTAGTGAAGCAACCTTCCTGAGGCTCCAGGTTTAGGGTACCAACTGGTAATAATGGTGTTGTCAGCCCTTCTGAACTTTGTGTCAAGAAAGGGGACACTGTTATTTTGATCTTCTTCTTCGATCGTAATTGTAAGGATTCATGATAAGAGTTGAAAACCTGTAATACTTCTTGAAACTTGTCATGTGGAACGCTCAATATTATTACTTTCGTAAGTACATTTTTTTTAAAGAAATTATATCAATTCTCACACATTTTAATTCATCATTGTAGAGTTCCTGATGAAGAGTCAATAAAGTCTCGGAAGCTCGAATAGAAAAAAGTGTATACTCACTTCATCCCTACGACTACATACCAAAAGAAAGATCCCTTTATTATATATATATATATATATATATATATATATATATATATATATATATATATATATATATATATATATATATATATATATATATATATATATATATATATATATATATATATATATATATATATATATATATATATATTATATAAATTATAATTATAATTATTTATTTTTAATTAAATTTTCCATATTTTTTTTTTGAAGTCTCTATTATAAGATTTAAGATATACATTTTTTTACTATTCACATATCATTGATACATCTTACCAAAGTGCTATGATTTTGGCGTCATATATATTAATTTTTATCCATATATAAAACATTCTAGTCTCATGCGGTGTTGCCACATGTTAATAGTATTCTCACCAGTTTGTGTATCATCTCCATGCATAAATCAGTTGTGTTGTGTACCTTATAGAATGATCATGGATGAATCATCATGAAGACAAAAACGAATTGGAAATATTGTACACAACAGATCGAGTTCAAAACTTTATTAAATGTTTAAAAGTAGGAATAAATATCTGAGGGTTGCTTGAAAACTTCAACTTCAAAATTTGTTGCTATTCGACTACGGTATTTTGAATATTAAACTGCATTTTTTTCGAAATTGAGATAAAATAAATTAAACACTTTATTGAAGAATGTGTATTTTACAGAAGAAAATCAATCGGAAGCAAACTAGGAAAACCCAAAAAAAGTATTTGAAAAATATCGATAATCTATACATACAGTGTCACACATAAAGTTTGCATCATATGGAAGTTTTTTTTATTAATAGATATAATGAAAATTTGACTTTGCAGTTAGTTTGTGCTTGAAAAATGAGTGAAAAACAGCCTCTTTTCTTCTGTCATGTGCTATTCTAATCCTGTCAAATTTGACATTTTTTTCAAAAATCCTCAAAAAATTATTTTTTTTTTTTGGAAATTTCGAAAAATGACAAACAAAAAAGTTGCTCAATATCCAATTTCATACCTTCGCTCCAAATTTGGGCTCTACTGTCAGTTAGACTTTTTTCCAATTTTTTTAATTTTTCGATAAAAGAACGATTTTTATTTTGTCTTGTGTGGATAACATTGTACATAAAACTTATTCGTGAATTATAAATTTACGAAAATCTGTACACAAAATAACTCGATTTATTGAACGCAATACTTTGACATTAACCAAAACTAAAAATTTTTTTTCAAAAGCCTACTTGAGGGGAAAATTATATCTCGATTCGATCAATTGTACTATTTTCTTCCCGAGATGTTGCATTAGTCTTATATTGTTTGAAATCACGAAATTTCATATCATTTTTAGTACAAATCGCTAGAACGAAAGTCCTTTGAATAGTTATGAAACTATAGGTCATTGTTTAGTTTACAGAAAAGTATGATATTTCGGGTTTGTTTGTAACTTAATTATTGGTCAAAAAAATAATCAAACTGGATTAAAATCTATTCAAATGAGAAATACGAGTGTAATAAGAATGAAAAAAAAATGTTTATTCGATTACTGATCCATACATTGAGAATCCGAATCAGTTTCACAATGAAATGAAAAAACCAGATGAACTTTGCAACAACAAAGACGAATTTCTGGAGGTGCATTTTTTTTTTCTGGTAACAGGCCAATGTGGGTATTTTCTGGGCAAGATATGACATTGAAGTCTGGTATTCATCAAAATTATGAAATTTGAATCATGTTTCGTTCGAATCGGTAGAGCAAAAGATTCGAAAAATAAAAATAAAATGGAAACAAGTCGAAGTGATAGTAGGGAGTCCAAATTTGGAGCAAAGGTATGAAATTGGAAATCGAGCAACTTTTTCTTTGGCATTTTCCGAGATTTCCAAAAAAACCTGTTTTTTTAGGATTTTCGAAAAAAATGTCAAATTTGACAGGTTTAGAGTAGCACATGACAAAAGAAAGAGGCTGTTTTTCACTCATTTCCCAAGCACAAACTAAATGATTCCATTATATCTATTAATAAAAAAAACTTCCTTTTGTTGTGCTTTATGTGTGATACTGTATATAATTAATAACATGTCCTGACAGACTGATTCACTTAAGATCAATAAATACCCAGACCAAACCACTGGATCTGAAATGATGTACGCAAAACCACTTATATGAAAAAATGGGGGTGAGAAAGAAGGTAAATACCGTCAGTTTTGAAGGTAAGAGTCATGGAAATTGGTTTTTGGGCTTTTCTTCTCAAACAAAGAAACATGTATTTCTAGGTTTTCGACTATTCAACCCTGAAGTGTAAGAAGAGTGTTGAAAGTTTGTGTGAGAGTACCGTTAGTTTTTTGAAACTTTCAGTCTGACATATACCGTATAACAAATTTCAATAAAAAAAATCTGAATATACCTGATGTCACAGAAATGCTACCAACTACCAGTATGATTTTAATATATTTGGATAGACGTCTTCATTGCGAGTTCAACGATGTAATATTTTCTATGACTAACCTATACCAATAACTGAGATATTGCTGGTAAACCTGAGGTACCTGCTATATTATCAAATAACATGTCCTGACTAACTGATAGACCATTGTTGAGCCGAAACCGCTGAAAGTATGAGATGTAGAGACTCTCTGAGAAGGGAATTTCCAGAATTCAATTCCAGAGTTAAAGGTACCCCCTGAATATTTGAAAAATATGTATGCATGGAACTGTTGATGTAAAAGATGGCAAAATATGTAAATCAAAAAAGACACTTCACTGAATGATTTTCACTAAATTGGGTTCATAAAACCACGACACGTGTTTCTCTATACAATAGCTTCTTCAGGAGGTGATAATATATATTACCTCCATTTTTAAATTTCATTGATAAATTAGAAGTGTTGATCTGGCGTCATTCAATGAAATTGTTTTTTGGCTGTTTCGATTTTTTTGTATGCAATAAAAAACAAATTAGAAACAGTTCCATTCGAAATACAACTGGGCTAGATGAAGCGATACGAAGAAAGACTTATATATATGAAATATGAAAAATACATTCCAGCTAGTTTATTCACCTACTGTATTGGAAAAATACCAAAAAAAGTTTGAACATTCAATTACAAAAACGGTGGAATTCTTAACAACAGAGATATCATTCTAATTTTTAATCGTCAATTGTCCATTCGCTTAATATATTTTCCTGCCCATCTCATACATCTCCCAAGTCATTCCGCATATGACATTTTCGTTTATAATGTTGATATTTGCCTGTATTCTATTTTTAAGTTCTTGAATATCTCTCAGAGTCCTTTTGTTGAGCCATTGCTCAAGATAGCTCCATGAAAAAAACCTAAGGGTGCGAGTTCATTGTTCGTGCGGCCAGCTACTAAAACCATCTAATTACTTGAATCATAACTGTAACTGTCAGTACAATATTCAGAATAAAACTGTCAAGTACGTCTTAGCAATATTGATTCTGAAAGTACAAATAATTGGTCTATTGCACCTCCGATTCATCAATAAGCATTAATTATTTGAGTTATGTATAACAAATATTTCATCGTTGCTTGGTAAAAAATAAAAGTATTCATCCAAAATGCATATACAAAGAAAAAATTATCAAACGATGATTGAATTTTTTTTATTTCATTTTATTTGTTTTTATTTTCACATAGTTTCTTCCCAGTATTTTATTATTATATTATATTATAACCAACCACTGCTTTTAATTAACATGCCATACCGGTAACCATTTCAATCATGAGCCTCTTTGATACTTGAATAGCATTTTTCAGTTTAGGGTTCACTTATGCTCACACTAAAAATATAAAATAATAAAATAATTGATAAAATAATCATTCAAAGACGGGCTTTTATTCAAATGCACTGAAAAGTTAAAAATAATTACTTTGGATGTGTGACGTAAGTTATTCTATGGATCCAAAAGCTTGTCGCGCAAAGTTTTCAGTTCGAAACAAAAGCATATCTATCTTTGTATTTTTGTTGAAGCATCGTTATTATTAGGCCTTTTTTTCCTGGAGACCATCTAAAGATTGACTTATCCGCCATCTTAGAGTTGCCATCTTCAATTTATAAATTTTACCTGAAAATCAATAATCCTCGACTAAATTCATAATATTCGACCCAAAAACCCCGACATACTAATTTTGAATCGAATCGAGCAATAATTACAAAACTCGTCCGCCATCTTGAATTTGGAAATTTTCATGAAAAATACATAATATCCGACTCCGAAAACCCCCACATACCAATTTTGAATAGAATGGACCATTAACACAGGATCTAGGCCATCTTGAGCCGCCATTTATTTTATAATTTTGAATAAAATCATAAATCACCCTAAAAACCCCCAAATACCAATTTTGAATCGAATCGGACCATAACTTAAGCCCCTTGTAGCGCCATTTTATTTTTATCTCTAACAAAAATTCCATGAGCCGCCATTTCAATTTCATACATTTTGACAGAAAAATCATAATCCCCTCATACAAATTTTGAATAAAATCGGACCATAATCACGAAACTCCTCGGCCATTTTGGAGCCGCCATCTTAAATTTATAAATTTTGATAAAAAATTCATAATTTCCGACCCCGAAAACCCCCACATACCAATTTTGAATCGAATCGGAACATGATCACAAAACTTGTCCGCCATCTTGAATTTCTGAATTATGACAAAAAATTCACAATCTCCGTCTCTGAAAACCCCCACATACAAATTTTGAATAGAATCGGACCATAATCACATAACTCCTCCGCCATTTTGGGCCGCCATCTTGACTTTATGAATTTTGACAAAAAATTCATAGTCTCCGACCCCAAACACCCCCACAAATCTATTTTGAATCGAATCGTACCATAATCACTAGACTCGTCCGCAATCTTGGAGCCGCCATGTTCAGCTGAATCGGATGTCGGCAAGTGCTCCAAAAATGCATTACAAATTTTGAACCGGAAAGAATGACAGAATGACATAGGAACGAAGCAAGTTAAAAAAAAGCTTGTTAAAATTAAAATATTTGAAATGATTGACTAAATCCTGATATTTAGACGTGTGAAACTAAAGGTTATCACTGAATCATATACTTTCAATTAATTTCTAATAACATAAAACTGTATACATTTTCCTCGATATATTTTTTAGATAGGTTTGCCAAAGAGGCTATAAAGCATCGTAATAGCAATATATTACATGTTGCAATGTTGCCATATCATTTGAGTTTACAATATGCTTCATTCGGATAAAATATACGTATAACGTATATTACAGAAGCTCCTCAAATGGCAGAATCGTGAACTAAAATATACTACTTGAACTAAATTAGTAACATTACCGCCTCATGAAAAATGTTCTTTACTTCCATATAGCAACACTGTCTATTGTACTTTATGAATTCAACCTTGCCCAACCTATTCAATTTTTTCAGGAGCTCCATTCTCGATAAATTGCGCCAAAATAACTTGAAGCCAGGAGAAGAAAAGAAGGTTGACATTAAGACGTCAGTTATACTGACGCCTCAATTCGCTCGAAGCCTTAATGTATGGTGGATGCATGTTATCTGGGGACGCTAAAGATAGAATACATATTTATATTTATATATATATATATATATATATATATATATATATATATATTTATATATATATATATATATATATATATATATATATATATATATATATATATATAACACTTCGCATATACAACCTTTGTTTTAAAAAAGATCATTTTCTTCCTTTCTGACAAAACGAGTGAAAGGGAGATATGGAGATAAATGGTACCTCCGGCTCATATACTCCATACTAATCGTCTGAACGAGGTAAATATTATTCGTTATTTTCATAAATATATGAAATAAATGAAATAAACCTAACCAATCCTCTATACCAGTCTCTGCAGATAGACTTTCACTCTTCTAGATAATTCTTCAAGGACATGAGTGAAACAGAAACCTTTGAAATTGAGTTTTTGTAGTTATCAGTGACGGAACAAACAATAATGACATAAAGAAGTTTCCACAAGAAAACTGATATTTCTGAAAATCAAATAAAAACTGAACTTTGTTTATGATAATATACATTTCCTCACAATCATAGATCCAATATGGGAGTGACTGGTGTGAGCGGTCATGGGTGTTTCGTTGTAGGAGGGGTCGAGAAAAAAATCGTGGGGGTGGCAGCCATCTCAAGTAGGTGGAGGGAAAAAAATAGTGGTAAGCTGCTGTTATTGGTCACAGCGGTCAGCCGTGATTGTAAGAAGGTAACACAGACATTGGAGGGCAGGTTTATTTCGGTGGCTTGTCATTGGTCGCACCCATGTTGAAGATATATGTGGAAGGGATCCAGGGGGCATTGGGAGCTGTGATAGGTTGTCAGTGGCTGCTGTTATTGGCCACAGCGGTCAGCCGTGATTGTAAGAAGGTCACACAGACATTGGAGGGCAGGTTTATTTCGGTGGCTTGTCATTGGTCGCACCCATGTTGAAGATATATGTGGAAGGGATCCAGGGGGCATTGGGAGCTGTGATAGGTTGTCAGTGGCAAACCAATAACTGTGTCAGCCAATAGCCGTGGCGACCATCGACCAACCGCATTGGCCAGGCCGCTAGCCTCAAGCCAATAGTCAACTGAATGGCAGCCATCTTAGTTATATATTTTGTCACATGCGTCATGATTTTGGAGCCGAAATAGCTCAGAGGAAGAGCGTTAGACTCATAATGTGAAGGTCCCTGGTTCGACTCCAGGTTTCGGTACAAAGTTCATAGTTGATAGAGATTTCAATTTCTTCCGTCAAATCAAAAAGCTGATTAGCGAACCATTCCATTGAATCCAATCCTATAAGTCTGATATTTGTTGGCACATCTAATGATGCATGCTCATCTCCATCAACTAAGTTTTTTTTTCGAAGGCGGTCAGCATCTATAAAAACCCCTGATGAAACGGTCATGGAGCCGAAGTCAAGAGAGCAGAAGCTTCTGTGTTTGCTAATTCCCTATCAGTTGTTTACGTGAACCAATTATCGGGGATTCACAGTTTATAGACGGATGTCGGCAGCTTTGTTTATATTGCATGGTTTGATTGTGTGGGAAGGCTTGAGTATAAACGCAAACCCCGTCAAGATTGAACGATTTGATGAAGTATTTTAAAACTTCGTCAAATATACAGGAAAGATCAAAAAAGTGTTGACAGCGAAAAAACATGTATTTGAGATTTTTGCGAAAATGACGTCAGTCCAGGTTATGTCGCCATACAGTATACACAAAAATTGGAGCAGTTCTGCCGAAAAGTCCGAGCTCTGAATGCGTTGATGTTTGATGAAAAAAAGCAAAATGTAACCAGAAAATTGAAGGAGTTGATGCCCAAATATGATTCAAATGGTATTAGTGACTCTAATTCTGAAGATTATATTCTACGTCGACGTAACGTATGGTAGTGTACGAGGAGTAGCGGATCCTTTTGAAGATAATCGGCCTTGGATTCCATTGAATCGCACAGGACAGGGGTTATTTTTCACCAGAGACCTGTCAAAAGACACCATCGAGAATAACAAGCTCAAGTTGAAAGTGAATGATTCTACTAGCACGATAATTGGAGGAGTGTTCCAGCAGCAGCGATGACGTCATTACCACCATCACCACCCGTGGAAAATATATAGACTTAATGTGCTATCATGTTTTGTTACAAACATAATTTTTTTCGCTTTGGCAAAATTCCTATTCAGAACTGTAAAAAGAAGCTTGAAATCTTCATGCAATGTCAAAATAAATTAATAGAGAGACTCTAACCTGAATTGTATTTCCATACATAGAGGTCAGGTGACGTATGCCACGTACACCATTTGAGAGAGGGATACCTCTAACGGTTTCCCTCTTTGTTTCTTCAATGATTTTTTCTTTCAAACTTTACTTTTTCAAACTTTTTTCCTTCAACTTTTTTCAACTTTTTATCTTTTTTCCTCAACTTTATTTTTCAAACTTGGGAACTCAACCCCACCTGAAAAAGAGAGAGGAGAAGGGTAGACTGGAAGAAACACCGAAATACACAAATTTATTACAAATTTAAACAATTCAAAAAATCAGCGAAAAAATCTATCAATTGGAATTTCTGGTCATCCATTAGCTGGGATCGTGGTGGGTCACATCGTAGACTTCAACGGCTGACAAACCCATTTCCAACAACTTTCTCTCCAGGAAATCGGATTTCTAGTTGCCTCTCACATATATCCGATCAGCCTGGTAGAATATGTGTCGTTCATCCTCTCGTATGCGGTAAAGCCGCTGTTGTATGGAATGCCATGCACAGACTTCTCCAAATAACATACGGTTCGACGCTCTTGGGTGTCTAGGATGGTATGAGGAATATGTGATTTGAACAAAAAGTTTTGTCGCTGGCTGCCAATTAATGACACCTCATGGTGCCATTGACTTGGGTGGCTCGAATGTTGGCGATTGCGATACGCATGGTCGCTGTATAATGAATGAATGAACGCCGCAGCGATTGTGTCAGGCTTCTCATCATCTCGGATCGAACGGTCAAAGTCGAGAGAGCAAAAGCTTTTGTGTTTGCTAATTTCTTATCAATTGTCGGGGATTCGCAGTTTTTCGCCGGGTGTGGGCAGCTTTGTTCATATTAACGAGATGAGAGCGTGGTTTGATTGTGTGGGAAGGCTTGAATATGAACGCGAACCCGTGAGGGTTCATCCCAGGATCGGACGATAAGCTTCCATGCGAGCATTATTTTTTTATGAATGAATAGCCAACTTCCCAACCAACTTGTATATAACAATGCTTCTCTACAAATTCTTTTGTGCGCGAGAATCAAAAAATGAATTAATTTTCTTTACTCTCTCTCTCTCATAACCATTGTATTTATCGAATATATTCAGCCAATATGTACATATATTTATTCTACAAGTTCTAAGCAATTCTGTATTATATTAATTTTCATTATTAATTTCATTTACAATTATTATCAAAACCATAATTTTTATATAATATTATAATAAAAAATATTTATATATATATATATTATATATATTATATAATATATATTAATAATATATAATAATATAAATTTGAAAACGAATCTTCGCAATAGCTGGCGTCGTACAAATTCATATAAAGCTTGAATGCATTCCTCTATAATCCACTCAGAATATTTCATAAGATTTATTGCTTTAGAGGAACGTAATTTCAAATTGAATTTTTTTCTATAGCATTAGTATTCAAATATTTCTCAAAAAAACTATCAATTATAAGTTGAATGTTCCAGTGCAAAAAAAGATTTATTCGAGAGTTCCCAATAAAAAAAACAGTGCCTGCCTTCAGATATTTTGATCAAGAAATTAATTAGTAATGAAGACAGAAATAAGAATAAATATTATGAATTCGATGGTTTGGATTCACAAGAAAAGTATCTGCATCCAGATATTTTTGTTCATGAAATATATTAGTAACAAAGACAAAAATGAGAACAATCTGGAAGAATTCGATGGTTTCAAACCAGAAGAAGAGTGCCTGCCTTCAGATATTTGTTATTATGAAATAGATTGGTGATAAAGACAAAAATTAAAACAATTTGAATGAATTCGATGGTTTCGAACCAAGAACACATTCTGAATACGAGAAAGATGAGTACATAAAGACAAAAGGTCTCTTCTGGGGGAATTCCACAGGAAATACTTGACGAACGTCAAATTTCCTGAAAATAAGTTGAAGCTATCAGTGACGTCATATTATTGTCAAATCATCAGTGATTCAAATTATCACTTCAATGTTTGTTTCATTGTCATTGTGCCTGAATAGAGGAAAAAGGGCGGAGGAAATAAAATTCAATGTCGTTACATGATATTCAAAATATGCATTTCCTAAGTTTCCTAAGTTTCAGAACCAGGTGCTTTTTCCGTATGTCTCGACGAATTTCTGCCAATTTTCTGTTTATTGTGAGGGTGTGTTCTTGTTGAACGATATTCATGTTCTGATCGGAATTTATAGGGTGTTCTTCATATATGCTGCTGTTCATTGAGTTACCCTTTTTGTCCTGTATACTTCTTTTCGCTCCATTATGTTCAATTCCGGAATTTATTAGAGTTGATTTTTTCGTCAGATCTTTTGTGTGCATTGGTATAGTTCATAGTTTAGAATGTTTTTGATCAGTGAAATTTGCTGACTTATGTTTGGTTAGAATATCCTTCAATCCCTAGGTCAGTTCAAAAGTTTATCGCTATAGTTTCAACGTATCACCTTCAATTGCTATATTCCATCCCTATAAAAAATCTCAATCAATTGATGCCATAACAGTGGAGATCAGGTGGGATGGACATGTTTCAACTGCAATTGACAATCAATTCCATATCAATCATATTTTTTCAAAAATACCCCATTTCGAATCAACTCGGCACAGGACAACCCAGCTCAACCTGGTCCAACTCTTTCCAACTTTGTGTCTGGAAAGGGAAAAAAGGTAGAGGAAATGAAAGTCAAAGTTGGTATACACTGTTCTTTATTAAAAACATAAATCATTTACAACTCTTGTTCTATATTTCGAAGAATGCCTGCCATTTTCTGTTGCTCTTGATGTGACTATATTTTCACATACATGTCGAAGTTTTTGAGGTACCTGCAATTGTTCAAGTCAGAGTCTATGACTATCACGAGGGCATCGTATTGGCTGTGTGACCAGCAATCCGAACACACATTTTTGAATTGCTCGGAAGTTATGTCCGGTGGAACGTGCTTCAAATTGATTTCATCCTGTTTGAACAGCGCAATCATATTGCAGTTGCCACGTATCAGTTATTTGGGTCCTTTGGTATGAGTCAGACAGAGGTGGAGCGCATCGATATTCTTGTGTCTGTACATTTAAAAAGATTCTCGAATTTCCCATTGTCCATGCAGGCCACATCGTCAAAGATGAATATAGAGTGAATTTCATCGTTGCCTCTATACGGAAAATTGTGGATATCCACCACACCGAAAATATTCTGAATGAAGAATGTACAATAGTATAATTGAGTGAAAAGTGTTGTGCCGGCAATGTCAAAAGTGGAATCTTATGAAAATTAACGATCTGATTGGATTGTTCCAAAAAGGACAGTTTCCAATATTGAGAAAGATAAAAGGAGGAAGAATGAAAAAACATTTTTGAGGCGAGATGTTCTGAAATTCAATATCGAAAAGTTTTGAGCAAAACTAATAAATTTACTATATAAGTGATATAAATACGTCGGGACGAAGCCTAATCAGAACTAAAGTAAGAAGAAAGTCAAGTCTTCAGAAAAGAGACACACCTAATGGAAGCGAGATTGAAAATCCTGGATCCACCGATGCAGTTGCTCCTGCCAGGTCACTTAAATTGGGTGAAAATATTCCAGTACAAGATCACAAATAATTTCCTGAAAATATACATGAACAAAGTGAAATTTCCATCCATACTATCAATAATTATTTCAAATCTTTTCAAAGTTTGGTTAAAATTCTAATTTGGATTTTATTGAGAAACAGATTTTCAATGATTCATAATGAAATTTAATTTAATAATTTTGAATTGCTTGTAAAACAGTATAACGTAGTTTTCTCCTACTGACAGGTAGAAATGTATTGCATTTTGAATACTGAGACAAAATATGAAATCCAAACATATTTCAGTGAATTCTATTTAATAAAACTACATAATCGTTTTCTGGGTATATTATATTTATTTATTAACACTTAAAAAAAAAATTATATTGACATCAAGCAAAGAAACCCTCTTGAGATCAAGACGATCATCTCTGCATATGCATCACCGACTGCATATGCATACTTCCTTGCATATGCAAACAAACCCAACCTCAAATTCATAATACTTCACTCAGATGAGTTGAGGTCTGAAATAATTTTTACGAAAAACTGAAGATAAGTACTTTTAATTTGTTGAAGTTAATGTTGGAGTATCATTATCAAAGCCATTTCTGATTGACTTATCCAGGGAAATATTATCCAATCAACATGTTTTTGATGAAGAAAAACAATTATTGTGTATTAATATCTAATTGAATTATTTCTTTCGATCCGTGATAACTAGTTGCAAAGTCGAGCCTTTCATGCTAGTTAGTGGTAGGCTGTTCAGTATACCACTGAGCAACGCACAAAACATAAACGAAATTTGGAACTAAAAAGAAACGTAGCCTTTTTTCATTGTTCTCGGTGGAAACACACTGATATACCGAAACTTACATTAGCCACAATTGACAGTAACCCAAAACAGTTTGTATCATTGTCGAGTCATCTGTCATAATTTCAGTCAGTGAACATCGTTTCAAAATGGATATTCATTTGAAGAATATACAGATATGCATTTCGTTTGAGGTGAAACAGGGGGAAATGCCAGAGTCGATGCTTAATTATATCAACATAGATATCCAAACAGACACCATCCACATTTCACTACTTTTATAGCTGTGCATCGACGATTGAAGGAAACGGTGTCCTTCAAATTGAGTTAACACCATTGTGGTGCGAATAGAACAAGAAGAGATGATGTTACGGAAGAACAAGTTCCTGAACGATTAGCAGCAGATCCTTCTACCAGCACTGGGCTATTTCGTATAGGTTACAAGTGTCACAATCAACAGTAAGTCAGCACGTGAACAACTATTATATCCATTTCACCTACAGAAGGTGTTGGCCCGAGATGCTGGTGATTATGGCCCTCATAGATTTTTATGTGAATGGTTTTTGAGGATGTATGAAGGAGCAAACCACTTTCCTAGATATGTTCTATTCACGGATGAGGCATGTTCCACAAGATATGGATATTTCAATAGTAGGAACAGCCATTTATGGAATGAATAAAATCCGCATGGAATGTTTCGAAAAGGCTACCAACAAAAGCTATCAGTGAATATTTGAGTAGGAATTAGCGAAAATCGAATCGATGCACCATATCTTCTTCCCCCTGTTCGAATGGGCAGAACAACCGAGTGTTTCTTGAACATGTTCTACCTGCGCTACTATTGGTTCGTCAAAGAATGTGGTATCAATATGACACCGGTCCATTTCCAACGAATCGTTTGTCAATTTCTTGATCAAACATTCCATGATCGGTGGATAGGTAGACGTGGTCCCATACATTGGCCTGCACGTTCTCCGGATTCAACTTCACTAGAATTTTTTTCTGGTGATACTCCAAATCCCTTGTGTATGGAACACCTGTAGAATATGTGGAAGATTTAACGGCAAGAATTTTAGCAGCATGTACGTTAATACAGGATATACCAGGAATATTCCAAAGCGTGCCACAGCCGATGATACGAAGATGCCAATTGTGTATTGAACGAAATGGTGGTCCATTTGAACATTCGCTTCAATGCCTTGTTTGTTTCTATGTAGTGTACCCAATCAACCGTTTCTATCATTTAAGTAGATATTAATATACAATAATTGTTTTTCTTCATCAAAAACATGTTGATTGGATAAAATTCTCCTAGATAATTCAATCAGAAATGGCTTTGATAATGATACTCCAACATAAACTTCAACAAATTAAGAGTACTTATCTTCAGTTTTTTGCAAAAATTATTTCAGACCTCAACTTTTATCTAAGTGGACTATTATGAATTTGAGGTTGGGTTTGTTTGTATGGTAACATATCAGTGAATCTGCGACTCGATTCGATCAAATGATATTATGAATGAAAAAATTGAGTTATCGGTCTCATTCTGACTCACCCGTTCTATGTTTTGGATCCTTTCAACATTAAAAAATGTTCAGGAGGTTGACACACATTCCGATATGTTGTAAGAAATTAGCATTATGCGATTATTGATTATAGGAAATTATGTCTCTACTAAGGAAATATCTTCAGTTTTTCTCAATTATCTCAGAAATCTCCACTTTTAGGCACATCGTAATTACGCCACTGGTTTACGAAAATGAAAAAATTAACCTACTAATAAGCACGTCGATAAACCCTGATTAGTGCACCAAGTTTCAAATTATTTCCTTCAGAAGTGTTGGAGAAAACAAATTAAATCTAATTTTTTTTTTCGTACTTTCGACACCCTGTATCTCAGAGGATATGCATTCTAGGACATACCTTGATAAAAACTTTCCACTTCGAAATGAGGAATCTGTAGTTGGAGTTTGTGAAACAGAAATCATATATATATATATATATATATATATATATATATATATATATAGTGTTGAAGAAGGGTAGTATTTATATAATAATATATATATATATATATATTTATAGTTTCGTTTTTTTGGTGACTGGATAGTTCAAACTAAGGATTTAAACTGTCTTGGGGTTGCAGTCAGATGTATCTTTAATCTTCAGGCCTTAATGATTAAAAAGAAAACTCTTTGTCATTTGTCAAGCTTTCGGAAGTAGTTTATTCCTTCATCAAGACATCTATAAAATGATACAAGACCTAATTAGAATTGTGTGCATGCTCAAGAGATGTATGTAAAACTTACCAATTCGAGGTTTAATTTTTTTTTAAACAGCAAAATTCCATAGAAACGCAAAGTTGAAACAAGTCATTAATTTAAAAACACATAATAAATAAATAACTATCAATCGCTTACAGTTTGAAACAAAAACATATTGTTACAGAAACACATCAAATCAAAATTATTATTTCATTATTCTTATCAACTAAATTCAACACTGAGTTTAGATGTGTTCTTAGTGGAACGTACTTGGCAGGAATGTTGATCGACAGTTGAAAAAACAAACAAACATCGTGTGTAGAACCCCTAGTCATTTTTAAAGATAACACAATTTACTTTCTCAAATCAACGATTTTGAAACCACAATTTTTATATCTATTGATATGAATCACTCGAAATGGGATACAGGAGGAGGATGTAAAGCTAATTGTGGATTAATTAGAAATTTGATAAATGTATTTTGAGGAGAGTTGAGATTGTCTTTTCCTAATTTTAAAATGTATGTGTAAATTTTACTCAGATTGTCAATGACTGATTTCTTATTGACATAGTTTTCCTCTGAACTAATTGATATCATCTCTAGGAATGTTCTTTTGAAGTAGTTTCTTTCCGTTTCAATTACTCTGGAGTTCTCGTAATCCATTTCATGTCCACTGTTGATGACATGTTCAGCTAGTTCACACGACTTTTTCTTAGTTCTACAATCACTTCTATGTGATGTGATATGACCATTGAGTTTTCGTGACGTTTGTCCTATGTAAGATTTTTGGCAAATCAAACGTCATCTACAAAATTGAATGCTTGAATTGCCAAAAATCTTACATAGGACAAACGTCACGAAAACTCAATGGTCATATCACATCGCATAGAAGTGATTGTAGAACTGAGAAAAAATCGTGTGCACTAGCTGAACATGTCATCAACAGTGGACATAAAATGGATCAAGAAATTTCAAAGTAATTAAAACGGGAAAAAACTACTTCAAAGAAACATTTCTAGAGATGTTATAAATTAGTTCAGAATAAAACTCTCTCAATGAGAAATCAGACATTGACAATTTGAGCAGAATTTACACATACATTTTAAAATTACAAAAAGACAATCTATCCTCAAAATACGTAACATTTATCATATTTCTAATTAATACACAATTAGTTTTACATCCTGCTGCATCCCATTTCGAGTGATCCCCATCAATAGATATAAAAAATGTGGTCTCAAAATCGTTGATTTTAAAAAGTGAATTGTGTTATCTTTAAAAATGACAAGGTGTTCTTCACACGATATTTGTTTGTTTTTTCAACTGTCGATTAACACTCCTGCCAAGTACGTGTCATTAAGAACACATCTTAACTCAGTGTTGAATTCAGTTGATAAGAATAATGAATTACTAATTCTGATTTGATGTGCTTCTGTAACAATATGTTCTTGTTTTAATTTGTAACTGATTGTTAGTTATTTATTTATTATGTGTCTACTTCCGAAAGCTTGAGTTTTCTTTTATCATTGAGGCCTGAAGATTAGAGATACATCTAACTGCAACCCCAAGACAGTTCGACTCCTCAATATATATATATATATATATATATATGTATATATATATATATATATATATATATGGAAGGAATTTAATGGACATAGCCCTCAGAGAAAAGTGCTAACCGTAGACACGTGTCTCGGGCTCTCGGCCCTCATCAGTACGGTGGAGAAGTGCAAGGATGAACAACACTTGGTAGAAAACTACAAATCAACGGAGTCAACAAACAGAAGCCAGCCGCTCATTTGTGATTTCGGTCAGCAGACCCTGAATTCCAGGGCAACAACCAACGTCACCACGGAGGCAGCTATAGCTACCTGCGTGACATCCGAGTTCAGGAATATAAATATGAAAGAGAGTAATATCGAGGAGACTGTTAAAAACAAAATGGAAGGAATTTAATGGACATAGCCCTCAGAGAAAAGTGCTAACCGTAGACACGTGTTTCGGGCTCTCGGCCCTCATCAGTACGGTGAGGGCTATGTCCATTAAATTCCTTCCATTTTGTTTTTAACAGTCCCCTCGATATTACTCTCTTTCATATTTATATTCCTGGACTCGGATGTCACGATAATAGCCTCCGTGGTGACTTGTTGTCCCTAATCAGGGTCTGCTGACCGAAATCACAAATGAGCGCTGGCTTCTGCTTTTGACTCGGATTTATTCACCAAGTTTGTTCATCCTGCACTCTCCACCGTACTGATAGCGAAGCCGAACATGTCTACGGTTAGCACTTCCGAGGCTATTCCATAAATTCCTTCCATATATATATATATATAAATATATATATATATATATATATATATATATTGTTGGTAGTTTCTTGAACCTGAGAGTATATTTTTGCCTTGTTTTTCTTGGGTTTTAGGTTAGAATAGAATTGATATCAGCACATCGTAAAGTAAACAACTCAACCACTATATTATTATGGATATAAAACGAAAAACCATAACAAACCAAAAAGGTCCAAACGAATCCTATGTTTGGAGAGTTGTAATGATTTTAATCCTGATGAAGACGAGGATCCACCCGTCGAAACGTAGAAACTAAATTACACATGTTATACCAAAACAAAGTTGTAATTAATTTATAAAAGTCAGATCCACGGACCTAAAACCCAAGAAAAACAAGCCAAATATATATATATATATATATATATATATATATATATATATATATATATATATATATATATATATATTTAGAAGAAGGTATTCTTCAGTGGTTTTATAAATAATTATCAAGTACCAGAAAACTACATGATTGTGAGTTTTGATGTTGTTTCTCTGTTAACCAACCTACCACTTGATGTTGTTAACAGATGGAATTCAGTTTCAATAATCTATTGCAATTTAACGTGGAATATGTTTGTTGATATTTTGATATTCATTTTCGATTCTATTTTTGACAATATTTATTATAAACAGATTTCTGGCACCCCTATGGGATCAACCCTATCTATACTTGTGAATTTTGTACTTGATGATCTTATAAAAGATGTTTTGACATCAACCCCCTTTGACCCCCTTCCGTGAAGCGGTATGTTGATGATCTGATTCTTGCTGTACCAGCAGACAGAGTTGATGAAGCTCTTTTCTATTTTAATAGTTATGACATAAGCTTACAGTTCACTGCTGAAAAAAAAGAATCACATAGTATTCCTTTCCTCGACATGAGAGTTCGCAGAGAGAATGATAATATTGAAAAGTATGACTGTGTGCACGTATCGATATAATCGATGAAAGAAAATTGTATTTCGTGCATAAAATAATTTATTAAAATCGTAGCAAAGCACTCTTGACCGTTAGGTCATCATCAGTGTGTACCTGAAAGTAAGTGATGTTGATAGAGAACAAGTTACTGAAAAGTTTTTTTTTGAGAAAGAAAATTGACATATTTTTAATATGAGGTTACTTACTCTTCAGGTGTACGAGAAGCCAAAAAGACCATTAAATATCTCATGATCAATGAAAGTTGTATAGAATTAAGTGACACACATGTTAAAATACCTATTCTGGACCATTTTTCCTTATCTTTTGAAAAGCCATTATTTCTGTGTGATAGCTGGACCCAAATGACAAGATTGACAATTGACAAGTGAACGATGGAGTAGATTGACATGGAACACAAAACTATGGAGATATCAGAATCAAGAAAGGAATATCTCTGTCATACTTAAACACACTAGAAGATGATAAGGAGGACTGTCATCTGTCAAATATATGTTCCAGTATTCCAAGGAAGACCAGACAAGACTCTTCAATTCTCACATTCAAGTCATCGTGATTGAATATAAGTTCAAGGGAGAAGTGTAATTTAACCTGTCCTGATCAAAAAAAACAATTGAATAATTCTGGTAGTGTCCATGAACAATGAATTTGAATTTTTCTTAATGAAAATAAAAATCCTTGTCCACCATGGCTCAGTTGAACCGCAACTGGGCAATAAGAAGTGTGATACAAGTCTAATGGAAACTAGACCCAACTTCACAACTCCCACAGCTGGAGTAAAACAGAGTCTAAAAGGTGATAATCCAGAACATGACTTGTGTTCTCAGTATGGAAAAAATCGGAAAAGAACGACAAGAAAACTAAAATGTGAATTAGAGTAAAAAAGCTAAGGAAGTTGAATATTATTTAATGTAGACGTCTATGAAGTGGAATATAGGATCTATTTGAATTGACTTGCGTGTTGAGACAAAGGATATTGTTGAGTATTTCTCTACTAATGTGTGAATCTTCAAGAAAATCTAATCTATTATAATTTTGGGAACTGACTTTATGTAAGATTTGTGTATTTCTATTTGGACTGAAATTATTTTTGTTGAATCTTAAGTGATGACCGAAGGCAGAAACTTTATTATTATTTAAATGTTCCATAATACGAACTTTCGAAGATCTACACGTTCTACCAGTGTAGGCTGCACCGCAGTCTTCGCAATTCAACTTATATATACCACTTTTGGAAAGTTTGTCAATTTTGTCTTTTGTATTGACCAAAAATCTACTCAAGCTATTGTTGGTTTTGAAAGAAATTTTAATGTTGTCAAAGTTACTTTTAATGCAACTAGCTACTTTGTTAGAAATGTTGTCGTTTAGAAAAGGAATTGAAAACAAATTTTTCGATTGAATTTAATTTTGGATAAGATAAGTTATGTTCATTTTTATCTTTAATTTTTTGAATCAAAGTGTTGCTAATGCTAGGATTATTATCATTGTTGGAAGTTATTTGTTCCAAAATATTCAATTCTTTTTGATACTCAACAGTAGAAAGAGGTATATTTAAGAGTCTGTGAATGAAACAATGAAGGCAGACATTTTGTGCTGGTGGGGATGATTCGAAAAACTTGGTATCACATGATCAGTTTGCGTATCTTTGGAAAGTCCATACAATCTAGGAATGAGTGGATTGCTAGAAATTAATGGAGAAGGAGCAGAATTTTCTTTGAAAAATTCCTAATGAATACATAAAAATATTCACTCCTTAGATTCCAATATCTACAGAAAACCTACAAAAACTGATCATGTGATACCTAGTTTCTCGAATCATCCCCATCAGCACAAAATTGCTGCCTTCTATTGTTACATTCACAGACTCTTAAATGTACCTCTTTCTACTGTTGAGTATCAAAAAGAATTGAATATTTTGAAACAAATAGCTTCCAACAATGATTATAATCCTAGCATTATTAACACTTTGATTCAAAGAATTAAACATAAAAATAACATAACTTTTTTTCCAAAATTAAATTAAAATTTTTTTTTTTTAAACGACAACATTTCTAACAAAGTAGCTAGTTGCATTGAAAGTAACTTTGACAACATTAAAATTTTTTCGAAACCAACAATAGCTTGAGTAGATTTTTGGTCAATACAAAAGACAAAATTGACAAACTTCCCAAAAGTGGTATATATAAGTTGAATTCTGAAGACTGCGATACAGCCTACATTGGTAGAACTTGTAGACCTTTGGAAGTTCGTATTATGGAACATTTAAATAGTATTAAAGTTTCTGCCTTCGGTCATCACTCGATATTCAACAATCATAATTTTAGTCCAAATAGAAATTCACAAATCTCACACGGAGTCAGTTCACAAAAATTATAATGAATTAGATTTTCTTGAAGATTTACACATTAGTAAAGAAATACTCAACAATAACCTTTGTCTCAACACGCAAGTCAATTAAAATAGATCCTATATTCCACTTCATAGACGTCTGAATTGAATAATATTTAACTTCCTTAGCTTTTTTACTCTAATTCACATTTTAGTTTTCTTGTTAGTCATGCTAATAATTTTCGACTTCCATTCTCTTTGATGATTTTACTTGTATCTCTTTGCAATTTGCTAGCCTCTTTCTCAGTTTTCTCCATACTGAGAACACAAGTCATGTTCTGGATTATCACCTTTTAGACTTTGTTTTACTCCAGCTGTGGGAGTTGTGAAGTTGGGACTAGTTCCCATTAGACTTGTATCACACTTCTTATCTCCCAGTCGCGGTTCAACTGAGCCATGGTGGACAAGGATTTTTATTTTCATTAAGGAAAATTCAAATTCATTATCCATGGACACTACCAGAATTATTCAATTGTTTGTTTTGATCAGGACAGGTCCAATAAGACTTCTACCTTGAACTTATATTCAATTACGATGACTTAAATGTGAGAATTGAAGAGTCTTGTCTGGTCTTCCTTGGAATACTGAAACATATATTTGACAGATGACAGTCCCCATTAGATTGATCATCTTCTAGTGTGTTTTAGTATGACAGGGTTATTTCTTTCTTGATTCTGATATCTCCATGGTTTTGTGTTCCATGTCAATCTACTTCATCATTCACTTGTCAATTGTCAATCTTGTCACTTGGGTCCAGCTATCACACTGAAACAATGGCTTTTCAAAAGATAAAGAAAAATTGTAATCTCAATCTTCATCCTGGCCTAGAATAGGTATTTTAACATGTGTGTCACTTAAACCTATACAACTTTCATTGATCATGAGAAATTTCATGGTCTTTCTGGCTTTTCGTACACCTGACGAGTAAGTAACCTCACATTCAAAATATGTCAATTTTCTTTCTCAAAAAAACGTATCAGCAACTTGTTCTCTATCAATATTACTTACTTTCAGGTTCGCACTGACCTAACGGTCGAAAGTGCTTTGCTACGATTTTAATAAATTATTTTATGCTCGAAATAAAATTTTCTTTCATCGAATGATAATATTCTCCACACCAAATGGTATAGAAAACCAATATGTAGCAATAGGTTCATAAGCTACCATTCATACCATCCTGCAAATATGAAAATTAACTTAATCACCGCTTTAAAATACAGAGTAACCAGGCTGCCACATCCGTCCCACCGACTTGAGTGTCTAAGAGAATTGAGAAAAATCCTAAAAGAAAACTCATATCCAGTAAAACTGATAAACAATATTTATTCAATTCTGAACAACAAAACGTAAATAATTCAACACAAATAGATACGAACCTCAATGTTAACAACACTGCCACCAACATTGCCACTAACAATAAAGAGTCTCCTCCTCACCCAACATTTTTATTATATAGAACTTTACCATACATTGAAGAACTAACGCCAAAACTCATAAACATTTTCAAGTCGGAAAGTCTCCGGTTTGCCAAAAAAAAAACTTAAAAACGATTTCGGCCCTATTTACTAAAACAAAATTTCCATTAACAACGTTAGAATGTTCTAATGTTATATATGGTATTCCTTGTCTGAATTGTGAGAAAGTATATATTGGACAAACCAAAAGAAATTTATCAGGCCGCATTACATCTCATAAAAGTGATTGTAATTTGAACAAAAATAGTTGTGCACTTGCTGTGCATACGATTAAACTCAACCACTTTGGTAATTTCAATAATCCTATTATTTCGGCTAAGGAAAACAACCTGTACAAAAGAAATCTTCTAGAAATGATACTTATTAACAATCAACCTAATTGTATGAATAAACGATCTGATATTGCAAATCTCAGCGTGATCTATAATTACCTACTGAATTTTGACACTGAAGGCGAAAGTGACCCTGCACAACTTTTGAATCGACCGCTATAGATTATCGTCGAAGAGTGGGATGAACATGTGCTCTTCCCTCATTGGTTTGAACATCCTGTCAATTTATTCTGACGGCTTCCACGGTCCTTTCTCGATGACCCACGTGTTTTACTTCAATCAAACTTGACACAAATTTGTATATTCAACATGAGATTTTCAATTAGTCGAAGATGTTTTTATAAACTGATTTTCAAGATTTTATTTATGATGTGCACCGATATTTTTCTGTAAGCAACCTCGAGTTAATAGGTTTTTTATATTTAAAAAAAGAGCATTGTCACAATGTGATTTTGTTCTTTTCTTGATAATGAAATAAAGTATTTCGAAAGCTCGACAATTCAAGAAAGAGTCTTCTTCACATGACCATTTCCTATTGACTGCAACCTCAAAGGAAAACATAAAATTTGTTTTTTTTGTTTCCTAAACTCAGTTTAATATATATATATATATATATATATATATATATATATATATATATATATAATATATATATATATATATATATATATATATATATATATATATAAATATATATATATACAGGGTGTAACTGAATAAGTGTAAAACATTCAAGGAGGTGATTCCTCATCGAAAAAAAGATAGGATCTTTCATATAAAGAAACTTCATTGGAGCATCCCTTGTTAAGATACAGCCCCTTAAAGGGGTACATAAAATTTGTATAACAATTTTTTCAAAGCACTGAAAAGTTACAATAAGAAATTAACCTGACGTTTTGTACTAAAGACACTTAGCCAGTAATTTATTTGGTTTACCCCATGGTTTAAGGGGTGAAAAACGCAACCCCGAAAATTTATTTCCCAAAGTAACTTTTGTCTTATTATTTGTTTACATTTAAAATTTATTTCCGATAGCCTGTTTCATTCTAAACAATAAATGTCTCTTGGGGTTTTTGCCCAAAATAAACAAGTAAGCAGCAAAACATTATTTCACGAACAACTACAGAGATACATCGACATAAATGCGAACAGGATTTATTGTTATTTTGTAGTTAGTACCTGCATTAAACGATTAAAGGGTAATAAACAAAACTAAGTTATTAATAACAAAACACACAACATGTAGAAATCATAGTGAATGTTCAATATGTCTACCTTCAAACATTACGCATGCGTCTAGACGTCGGCGCATTGAGCCACGTATTCGCTCAAATATTCCTGGAGTCTCTCTGATTACCCTGCACGCATCGATGATGCGGTTTCTTAAGTCCTATACATCGCGAACAGGAATTTTGATATACCAAATGCTGTGAATGGCCCCAAATAGAAATCGAGAGGATTGAGATCCGGGGATCGAGCGGGCCATTTATGTGGTTCTCCTCGACCTATCCACTGATTTGCAAATGTTTCAGTTAAATGCTGACGTGCTACTTGACTAAAATGGGCGGGAGCCCCATCATGCATAAAACATATCCTTCTGACGCCCAAAGGAACTTCCTCCAGCAGTACTGGATGCACTTCTCTTAAAAATTGAACGTATGCCTCACCATTTAATCGAGGAGGTGAAAATGGGCCCAATTAAATCATCCCCAATAACTCCAGCCACACGTTAAGAGAAAACTGTTCATGAGAAATTATGAAAATTAATAATCTTGTCCCGAGAAAAACTACATTCGTCTGTGAATTCTATCGTCTTCAGAAAGTCACAATTTCTTCTAATCATTTCCAGCATCCAATTGCAAAATTCAAGACGGAAAGTCTCGCGGTAACAGTGCCTGTACTCGTTGCAGATGGTAAGGGTATAAGAGTTGTTCCTTTGAAATTCGAAATACCGTCATATGATCAACATTTAGCTGGAAAGCAATCTTTCTAGTACTGGTAGTAGGTTGTTCTTCAATCAAATTAAGTACTGCTTCCTCAAGCTGTGGTGTTCGTATTTCTCGATGGCGACCACAATCCTGCGTTCTTTTGTCGAATGAACCATATTCTCGTAATCGTTGATGAAGTTGAGCAAATATTCTATGTGAAGGATGCTGCCGTTGAGGATACATTTCAGCATATCTTCTAGAAGCTTCTAACCCATTCCCCTGCGACAGACCGTAAACGTAATGCATATCAGCCATTTCCTCATTTGTGTATGCCATTTTATTAACAAGTGAATTATTAAAGTAACAAATTAAGAACAGAACAACAACACACAATTAGTATTAATTCAATTTCGAAAATTCCCAAACTGACAGCGTCATACCAATTTTTTTATGCATGATGGGGCTCCCGCCCATTTTAGTCAAGTAGCACGTCAGCATTTAACTGAAACATATGCAAATCAGTGGATAGGTCGAGGAGGACCACATAAATGGCCCGCTCGATCCCCGGATCTCAATCCTCTCGATTTCTCTATTTGGGGCCATTCACAGCATTTGGTATATCGTACTCCTGTTCGCGATGTAGAGGACTCAAGAAACCGCATCATCGATGCGTGCAGGGTAATCAGAGAGACTCCAGGAATATTTGAGCGAATACGTGGCTCAATGCGCCGACGTCTAGACGCATGCGTAATGTTTGAAGGTAGACATATTGAACATTCACTATGATTTCTACATGTTGTGTGTTTTGTTATTAATAACTTAGTTTTGTTTATTACCCTTTAATCGTTTAATGCAGGTACTAACTACAAAATAACAATAAATCCAGTTCGCATTTATGACGATGTATCTCTGTAGTTGTTCGTAAAATAATGTTTTGCTGCTTACTGGTTTATTTTGGGCAAAAACCCAAGAGACATTTTTTTTGTTTAGAATGAAACAGGCTATCGGAAATAAATTTTTAAATGGTAAACAAATAATAAGACAAAAGTTACATTGCAAATAAATTTTAGGGGTTGCGTTTTCACCTTACAACCATGGGGTAAACCAAATAAATTACTGGCTAAGTGTCTTTTGGTAGTACAAAACGTCAGGTTAATTTCAATATTGTAACTTTTCAGTGCTTGTGAAAAAATTGTTATACAAATTTTATGTACCCCTTTAAGGGGCTGTATCTTAACAAGGGATGCTCAATGAAGTTTCTTTATATGAAAGATCCTATCTTTTTTCGATGAGGAATCACCTCCTTAAATGTTTTACACTTATTCAGTTACACCCTGTATATATATATATATATATATATATATATATATATTATATATAATATATATATATAATATATATATATATATAATATATATATATATATATATATATATATATATTTGTTCTTCATTTCTTGACCACATATGTTTATTTTTTTTATGTATGTATGTACTTTTTATTCGATACAACATTTCGAGATTGTTTATTTCATCTTCTGGTAAATTCTTAAAAAAATAATAAAAAACATGTAAAGTTGAAAACATAATACGCTACATAACATCAAATACGATTGAAATTCAAGGAGGCGTTCAAAACTTACAATATAATTTAACAGTTATTTTTCCATTATTTCGTGTTCATGTTTCACGATTGGAATGAACGTTGTTGAATATCTGAGATTGCTGGTATCGAGTTTGTTTTATCTGTTATCATTTTCGAGGAGTGTTCGACATATTCAGGAATAGTATGTGGGCTCTATTGTTATAATTCATGCAAGACTTTTTCGTGTAAAAATGTTTAAGATCAGTTTATTTTTTCCTTTATATTTTTTGTTGTGGAGTGAGTGTTTGAAATAAGTTATTGTAGATTCGATTAAGGTTTTTTATGTCGTTTCGATTGTTAATACGGTTTGTAACTTTTTTTTATGTGGATCATTTCGGAGAAATTTATAATTTTTGGATTCTCTCCTTTTGTCAAAATTTCAACCTTGTCAAAATCGAATTTATGTTGATTTTCCTTTTCATGTTTGTGATATCCATTTTTGAGTTTAAGTGGGCTTGAATTCGTTTCTGTAGGTATCGTTTGTACTGGCCCATATTTGTATTTTCGCAATCTTCACATGGTATTTTATATACGGTGTGGGTTTGCTTATTTTTTGGAATTTCTGGTTTCAATTTTGAGTATGAAATATTATTTGTATTGCTAAAAATCCTTGAAAAATACGCTTCATCAAATGATCTGACTGTTAATCTGAAAAAAACAAGATAATACAATTTTCACGTGGTGGGTTTTATAAACCCAATTTAAAATTTAATTTCTCCAATCAGCCCGTGAAAATCACTAACAAATATAATTATTTGGATGTAACATTCACCTCCTCTGGTCTCTTTCATGAAATGTCGAATCTGACAACCACTGAAGCCAAACAAGCTATTGGTTCGATTTTACCTATTATGTCTTCGGCTTAAATTGGTACCTGGTATAACTGTTTGATTATTTGTGTTTGAGCGTCATGTATAACTGTATTACCACTTGGGGACTTAGATATCTAGATGTGTTCGAAAGAGTTAAAATTTCCTCCATTGAAATAATTCTACTAGTCCCTATCAATACACCCGATTCCATCGTTCGTTTAAAAGCTGGAAGAGTTGAACTCGCTTATATTATTCTCAAAATAATCCTCAATTGGTTATATAAGATACTTCCGATCAAAAATTCTCGATACCCTAGGCTAAGATTTGTACAACAAATGCGTGTGATGAATAATGCAGACCCTATATAACTGGCCATTGCAATTAAAACAATTTTTCTCCAATGCTAACTCCATGCTGTTATGGAATAACCTCAATTACAATGACCTGTTGAAAAAATGAAAATCCTTCCTTGCCAATAACCACCAATTTTTTCATGATTCAGATCTCGCAATAACCTCTCGTTACCCACATATGTATATTCACAACCTATTCAACACTTCCATGGATCCAAGCACACATCTGCTGTTAAAAGTACCCAGCCAGGTCACCCGCACTCTCGCTAAATTACGTGTGGCCAATCATTTCAAAATCGAATTCACCCTCAATCTGCCCAGTTTGTAATAAAAACGAAAGAGAAACTCTTTTCCATATTCTTTTTTACTGTCCTATCTATACAGTGATGAGAAAATACTTCTTGCAAACGGAGTTTGGAAACATTGACTTTTGCCTTACAAAATATAACAGTAACTGATTCCAAGAAAATATCAGAGTACATTGGGAATATTCCAAGATTACGATCATTTATTTTAAACCAGAAGGTAACTGTCAAAAAAGGATACATGCTATTTATAATGGTAACAAAAATACAACAACATATATACCCTTTCCATACGAACAAAAATTTTCCAATAAAATCAGAAAAACAGTGGAAACATACAACATAACAATAGCACATCGATTACAAAATACAAATAACATTTTAAAATAAAAATTAAAACCTGAAATTTTAAAAAGTAAACAAACCCACACCGTATTTAAAATACCATGTGAAGATTGCGGAAGTACATATCTAGGCCAATCCAAACAACACCTACAGAAACGAATTCAAGCCCACGAATGCTCAAAAACGGACATCACAGCATTGTCCAAACATAAAAAAGAAAATCAATATGAATTTAGATTTTGACAAGGTTAAAATTTTGACAATAGAAAAAAATCCAAAAGTTTGAAATGATTCACATAAAGAAATACAAACAGTATTAACAATAGAAACGACATGAGAAACCTTAATCAAATCTACAATAACTCATTTCAAACAATCACTCTACACCAACAAAAATAAAAAATTCACTGATGTTTATATTTTTACACGAAAAAGTCTTGCATGAATTATAACAATAGAGCCCACATTCTATAACTAAATATGTCGATTATTCTATTGTATTAAAAAAAACGATAACAGATAAAAGAAACTCGATACCAGCAATCTCAGATTTTAACAACGTTCATTCCAATCGTGAAACATGAACACGAAATAATGAAAGAGTAACTGTTCAATTATATCGAACGTCTCTTTTAATTTTAATCGTGTTTGATGTTTTGTAACGTACTATGTTTTCAACTTTCATGTTCTACATTATTTTTAAAAATTTACTAGGAGATGATAAAAACAATGTCGACATGTATCGAATAAAAAATACATGACTGAGGCCCTTATTCCGAGAAAATAAATAAAATAAACATATGTGGTCAAGAAATATATATATACATATATATATATATATATATATATATATATATATATATATATATATATATATATATATATATATATATATATATATATATATATATATAAATATATTGATTATTTCAGTCACACATCATCATTTATTAATTTCCTTCCTGTATAGACTGATAATTTGCATGAATCTCAATAATAGGGGTGCACCTTTTCTCATCCGCCCTAATTTACTTCCAGCGTGTCGTCAGATGGAATTCGGCATCCAAGCAATTTTCGGTCCATCAGATCCAATATTGGGAGCGCATATTCAGAGTATTTGTGAGGCTCTCGACGTTCCCCACATCGAAGCACGGATCGAATTCGAACCGGTGTCCAAGGAGTTATCAATCAATTTGCATCCGAGCCAGGAAAATATGAACAAGGCTTTTAAAGACCTCATGATTTTTTTGAATTGGACGAAGGTGGCAATCATCTACGAAGAGGATTATGGTGAGTTCAAACAGGTTATTTGTTTTGGAAATATTGTTCGATATTGTGTGTCAGACTTGAAAATAATCGGATCAACAAGGAGACAATGTTTGATTTCTTGAGAGTGGTTCCGAACCTCCTTGTGATCTCAACTCGTACTGAATTTCTTTACAATCTTAGAGTTGGTAAGACAACTGAGAAAGCGGTACAACATTTCCTGGAGAGTGTTTCTCAAGAAACCAAATTCGACCCTGATAATGTCTCATGAGAAACATACATAAGAATAATAATAATAATACTAATACTCATAATGATCAATATTAATAATATTAATATCAATATCAATATCGATATCGATATCGATATCCATATCGATATCCATATCCTATCCGTATCCGTATCCGTATCCGTATCCGTATCCGTATCCGTATCCGTATCCGTATCGGTATCGGTATCGGTATCGGTATCGGTATCGGTATCGGTGTCGGTGTCGGTGTCGGTGTCGGTGTCGGTGTCGGTGTCGGTGTCGGTTTCGGTATCGGTATCGGTATCGGTATCGGTATCGGTATCGGTATCGGTATCGGTATCGGTATCGGTATCGGTATCGGTATCGGTATCGGTATCGGTATCGGTATCGGTATCGGTATCGGTATCGGTATCGGTATCGGTATCGGTTCGGTATCGGTATCGGTATCGGTATCGGTATCGGTATCGGTATCGGTATCGGTATCGGTATCGGTATCGGTATCGGTATCGGTATCGGTATCGGTATCGGTATCGGTATCGGTATCGGTATCGGTATCGGTATCGTATCATATCGGTATCGGTATCGGTATCGGTATCGGTATCGGTATCGTATCGGTATCGGTATCGTACACGTATCGTATCGATCATCGGTATCGGTATCGGTATCGGTATTATCGGTATCGGTAGTATCGGTATCGGTATCGGTATCGTATCGGTATCGGTATCGGTATCGGTATCGGTATCGATAGTATCGTATCGGTATCGTATCGATTATCGGTATCGGTATCGGTATCGTATCGGTATCGTATCGAGTATCGGTATCGGTATCGGTATCGGTATCGGTATCGGTATCGGTATCGACATCGGTATCGTATCATCGGTATCGGTATCGGTATCGGTATCGGTATCGGTACGGATTATCGGTATCGGTATCGGTATCATATCGGTATCGGTATCGGTATCGGTATCGTATCGGTATCGGTAATCATATCGGATTATCGGTATCGGTATCGGTATCGGTATCGAATCGGTATCGGTATCGACATCGGTATCGGATCGTATCGTATCGGTATCGGTATCGGTATCGGTATCGGTATCGAAATTATCGGTATCGGTATCGGTATCGAATCGGTATCGTATCGGTATCGGTATCGGTATCGGTATCGGTATCGGTATCGGTATCGGTACGGTATCGGTATCGGTATCGGTATCGGTATCGGTATCGGTATCGGTATCGGTATTCGTATTGGTATTGGTATTGGTATTCGGTATCGGTATCGGTATCGGTATCGGTATCGGTATCGGTATCGTATCGGTATCGGTATCGGATCGGTATCGTATCGGTATCGTAGGTATCGGTATCGGTATCGGTATCGTATCGGTATCGGTATCGGTATCGTATCGGTATCGGTATCGGTATCGGTATCGGTATCGGTATCGGTATCGGTATCGGTATCGGTATCGGTATCGGTATCGGTATCGGTATCGTATCGGTATCGTATCGGTATCGTATCGTTCGTATCGGTATCGTATCGGTATCGGTATTGGTATCGTATCGGTATCGGTATCGGTATCGGTATCGGTATCGGTATCGGTATCGGTATCGGTATCGGTATCGGATCGGTATCGGTATCGGTATCGGTATCGGTATCGGTATCGGTTCGGTATCGGTATCGGTATCGGTATCGGTATCGGTATCGGTTCGTATCGGTATCGGTATCGGTATCGGTATCGGTATCGGTATCGTATCGGTATCGGTATCGGTATCGGTATCGTCGGTATCGGTATCGGTATCGGTATCGGTATCGGTATCGAGTATCGGTATCGTATCGGTATCGGTATGGTATCGGTATCGGTATCGGTATCGTATCGTATCGGTATCGATCGATCGGTATCGGTATCGTATCGATATCGGTATCGGTATCGGTATCGGTATCGGTATCGGTATCGTATCATATCGGTATCGGTATCGGTATCGTATCGGTATCGTACGGTATCGGATCGGTATCGGTATCGGTATCGGTATCGGTATCGGTATCGGTATCGTATCGGTATCGGTATCGGTATCGATGTATCGTATCGGTATCGTATCGGTATCGGTATCGGTATCGGTATCGTCGTATCGGTATCGTATTATCGGTATCGTATCGTATCGGTATCGGTATCGGTATCGGTATCGGTATCGGTATCGTATCGTATCGGTATCGGTATCGGTATCGGTATCGGTATCGGTATCGGTATCTGTATCGGTATCGGTATCGGTATCGTTATCGGTATCGGTATCGGTATCGGTATCGGTATCGGTATCGGTATCGGTATCGGTATCGGTATCGGTATCGGTATCGGTATCGGTATCGGTATCGGTATCGGTATCGGTATCGGTATCGGTATCGAGAATCGTATCGGTATCGGTATCGGTATCGGTATCGGTATCGGTATCGTATCGGTATCGGTATCGGTATCGAGTATCGGTATCGGTATCGGTATCGATGTATCGGTATCGGTATCGGTATCGGTATCGGTATCGGTATCGGTATCGGTATCGGTATCGGTATCGGTATCGGTATCGGTATCGGTAGGACATCTGGTAAGTCCTCTGGAAACGAGAAAAGCTCGATTCCAGCCGGTCCAAGGAGAGAGTGTTCGTTCTCAACGCAAAAATCATAGCCTCCGATCGGCTATTTCAAAAACAATTTTATTCCAAAAATTTCCCTTTAGAAAATTTTGAAAATACCAAACTATGGAAATTCCCCTGGAGAAAACAACACCTCACGGTTATTTTATCCCTAAACTGAATTTCAATATATTTCCCTAGCCTTTATTTTACGAGTGGGCGACAACTCGTTTGAATTCCCCAAAATATGTACGTTCAAATTCACGCTCCTCGGAAATTATGCAAAGTGCTTACAAATACTTGAGAACGAATCTCCAAAGTAAAAATGATTCAATCAGAATCGAATTCAAAAACTATGACAATTGTACCAAGTCTCGATTGCCATTTTACAACGAAAAACGAACACAAACTCGCCCTGTGAGTTTTAATCGCGATACGCTTTTCGTTGCAAGAGAATTAAATCTCCGTAATACCCGATCTTGGAATTTAGAAATTTAATTGACAAGTGGGGTGTGATATTGAACGTAATATTTTTCCCTTTCACGAGATTTCACAGGTGCCCTGATCCATCTATACTACCTTTACAAGAGCAAGTCCAGGAGCGACTTGAAGGAGAGGTTTCAAAACTGAATTTGGATAGAGAGCGTAGAAAAACGTAGACCGACCTAACTCAGGAAATTTACATTTAACTCTCTATCCGCAAAGAAAAATAGGAAAGGTAACTTACGTGCAGGAATGTTTGGGGAAAGGACTTCTGGACCCAAAGACCATTCTTGTGGTGTCACTCAAGAGCACCTATCAAGATACGTCCGTGAGCCGCATGTCTCATTTGTGCGTGTCAGCAGTCCCTGATCTGAAACATTTCCAAAACACAAAAAGATTAACAACCTAAAAAGGAAGGCATGATTAGTAACCCTTGATACTTATCGCAGGCGACTCCCTGAAGTAACTTCTCGTAACACATCAGGAGAAGAAAATCGCCTACGTCCATCCTAGAAACCATTATTCCATCCAACGAACGACCCATTCGAGGACTGCCAGCCGAAATCATCCCTTGTCGTGACACCGAATCGTCGAATCCGAAAATCCATGGTTCACATCCGATGTACGATCTCGATTCGGAAACTGCACCAGTCTCATCGTCCGTGAAAAAGATCCATCCAAAAATCCATGCAGGAATTCTCCATACTCCGGAGAAATACCCGCGAAAATCCTCAGCAAGCCGAGGTCCGCACGACGTGAACGTCGAACCCAGACTCTCTCTCTTCACAAATCTATTTTTTTCGGCATTGAATCCGAAACAAAGAAAGCTTCCTCGTCTGAATCAGCCCAGCGTCGACCGTTAAAAAAAAACGCTGACTTCTGCAACAGACACTTGCACGACATCAATGGACAACGGCGCTGCTAATATTCAAAACAATCTCCCGACATGAGACTGGAAATAAACATTTTCAAATCTAAACAAATCGTGTCCAATTTCGTTCGGAAGAATCTACTTTGTTCCTGTGAAACCCACTGATTTCTGGTTCGAAATATTTTTACTAAAATATTCGCGTTTACTATCTACTTGTACAGGCTGTCTCCAGGGAACAATTGGAAATGTATATGGGGGCCACTCGTGAAAGTTGTGGATTTAAAAATACCAAGGGTGAACTGGATTTGAAAATGACGTGTTCCATACTGAACAAAAATTAACCTTGCTTTCACGAATGTACCGAGTGTCCCATTACAATAGTCCAAAAACCAAAAAACGTATTTTCGGTGAAAATGGAGTTTTCGTCTAAAATAGGCGATTTTCATAACAATATATATATATATATATATATATATATATATATATATATATATATATATATATATATATATATATATATATCACTTCAACGACCTAACAGGGCACTATTCTAATAGTCACTCGCATTCATAAAGGGCAAACCTTTTTTCCCGCTTACAATCCTGAAGGACGATACAACCTCCCCTTAACAATATTCTAATGTCTAACATCAACTTCGGAACCCTCAAATATGATGCTTTTCAATGGAAAAATCATTTTCTGAGTACAAAACTTCTTAATGTTTAGAAAATTTTCTCTTATTGTTATGTATTTTCGGCAAAACCGTGAATATATATATATATATATATATATATATATATATATATATATATATATATATATATATATATATTTAGGGTAGGGAGTGGCATAATACTTAGTTCAATGAAATATTGTTGACAATGGTGACTAAAGCCACGAATTTCCAAAATTTTTATAGCCTTTTTCTGTGATCTGAAAACCTGTATAGCAATACTGGAGTTGCCCCAGAGAAGAATGCCATAGGTTAATCTAGAATGAAATAGAGAAAAGTATGTGATTTCCAGTACATTCATATTAGTTACAGGTTTGAGTTGCCTTAAAATGAATAAAGCACTAGATAGCTTGCTTATCACGTATTCTACATGGTTGGACCAATTTAATCGATCGTCAATTTTGATACCCAGTAGTGGGATATTCTGTCCTTTTTGATAAAGAGGATTTGAGGAGACTATCAAGCTCTGAGTATTGTTCTCATTTAGTTTGAGATTATTTCGCGTTAATCAGCTTTTGGCCACCTTCTCATCGTTTTGGGTAGAACATCGTGAAAATTACCTGAGCTTATGAGGGTGGTGTCATCAGTAAATAAGACGCATTTTTCGGTGCGATAGACTGACATAGATAGTTGATGTATACAAGTATATATATATATATATATATATTGTTATGATATCAAATGTTTACTATTGAAAGAATAAAAAAATTATAAAATGATAATTATATATCACATAAATACCTGCTATGATAGTGTAACGTAAATAAACTTAACTTGGTTTTACTAATTTATTCCACACTTAATCTACAACTTAATTTATATTACTACGCCACTGTATAGCTCGATCGTATGGGCTCGTTCAGACTCTCCACTTCCTCTTGAGGGCTGTCTATTTATCTCCGATACAGCATTCTCGATGTTTCCAATTCTGGCGGTTGGTGCCCAGCATGTTCCAGTTATTTCCAATATCGACCGTTGTTATCTGCCGCGGCGTGACTGGATTGTTCTCGAATATCTCCGGGGATGACCTCATCGTTGTCGATGGCAACGCGTGAGGCGACAGGTCCGGCCTAGGTTCGTTACATTGCCCCCTTCTTAAAGACATTTCGTCCCGAAATTGCATCCTTGGAGTGTGACGATTTCTGCATGACTCCCCATATCGGCACCGTGAAGTTCGATGGAAGTAACACTCCACGGTCTTCATGATCGGTCGTGGAAGGGGGTTACAGCAAACCAAAATCTTGACGCCGCTGGATCTGAATATCGCCTCCAGCATACTTCTTATGACTCTTCAGTCCAACCCATCAATGCCACAGGACAACTTTGGAATTGCTAGATCCACCAGATTCTGGTCCACCATAGTATCTCTTAGTTTGGTGAGACTCTTCCAGACATCTTCTTAGGACGGTTTATCTTGGGAATGCCTCTTGGTAACTAGGTAGTAGATGTTTCTCTGGCCTTTCTTCAACTGTAGCACCCCACCAACTTCTGGAATCTGCTCCCGCAGTGTTTGGAGTTGACCAAATTTCTTGGGGAACACTACGGCGATGCCCCTGGACATTCGAAGATCTTCTGCCACACAGTGCGCTAGTGCGTAGTCAGCAGGCACCTCGAAAAGGTCTCGTGACTCCTCTCTAGTAACCCCATGTAGAACTTTCTACCCGTTTGAATACAAGGACATAAACTTCTCGAACGTCATATCATCCTCCGGTGGCTTGAGGGTGCGAACTTGGTCATGGTTTCCAGCGAAGGGGCCAACCTTTAAATGGACGACCCTTGGTTTCCCTCGGGGTGGCTTATGGGTTCGGTACACAAGGTCGTTTATCCTTTTCACGATTTTATACGGGCACGAGTTCCGCAACTTTGGTGATAGTCCACGACGACGTTTGGGGTTGTACAGCCAAACCAGGTCATCAACCTTGAATCCTCCAGCGTCGGCCTTGATGTCATAGGTCTTCTTCATTTTATCGCTGGCACTCTGGATGTTCAACCGGACTCGTTCGTGGATGTCGTCCATTCTCTGCCGAAGTTTGCTGACGTAGTCCTCTCCCGCAGTGTCTTGTCCTGGCGGTATCCCAAACTTCAGGTCACAAAGCAGTCGCAGTTCTTGGCCCATTATAATACTAGCAGGAGTTTGACCTGTTGACTCGTGTACTGCGGATCGATAGGCCATCAGGAACAAATGAAGATACTGGTCCCAGTCTCTTTGATGGTCAGAGACAACCTTGGACAAGTGGCGGTTGATCGTCCTGTTCCTCCGTTCCACCATTCCATCGGACTGCGGATGTAGGGCCGTGGTTCTTGTCTTGCGGATGTTCAGCAGTAGCCATATTTCTTGGAAAAGGTTGGATTCGAAATTTCTGCCTTGATCCGAGTGCAGCTCCATTGGAATACCGAATCGACATATCCACTTTTTCACCAAGACGTCGGCGACGGTGATGGCTTCCTGGTTGGGCAGGGCATAGGCTTCCGCCCACTTACTGAAGTAGTCCATTGCCACAAGGATGTATTTATTCCCGTAGTCGGATACGGGAAACGGGCCGGCGATGTCAATGGCGATTCTCTCGAACGGGCTGCCTACGTTGTACTGACGCATCGGGGCCTTGGGTCGTATTCGAGGTCCATTGCTAGCAGCGCATACAGCGCACTTTCTGCACCAGTCCTGGACGTCAGCTTGACAATTGGTCCAGTAAAACCGTTGCCTCACTTTCTGCAGGGTCTTCGTCACTCCCAGATGTCCTCCGGCGACTTCCTCTCCTGGGAACAATTATTTGGCGTCTGTCTTCCCCACCAATATCGGCCTCCAACACACGTTTCAGGATCCCATTGTCCAGAATAAGAGAGTTCCATTGTGCCCAATAGGACTTAACAGCCGGCGAGTAACCTGCGACTTCCTGCCATGATGGTCTTCGATTGTCCTTCTTCCAGCTGACAACTAAGCCAAGGTCGGGGTCTTTCTCTTGGTCTTTCTGGATCTTGCTGTCGTTCCAGTTGTCATCCATTGCCGCGGTTCTACAAAGTGTTGCTTCTTTCTCTTCTGCTCGTCGGCAATGTGAGCAATCATCTGGACATGGTCTTCGCGACAAGGCATCTGCATTCTTATGGCTAGTTCCGGCTCGATGTTCGATCTCGAAATCGAATTCTTGGAGTCTCTCGATCCAACGTGCTACTTGACCCTCAGGATTTTTTGAACTGTAAGAGCCATTTGAGAGCTGCATGGTCAGTTCTCACAGGAATCTTCTTCCATACACTGTACTTGTAGAAGTGCTCCACTCCCTTTACAACAGCTAACAGCTCTCGCCTGGTGACACAGTAATTGCGCTCTGGTTTGCTAAGCGTCTTGCTGAAATAACCAATGACCTTTTCCTGTCCCTCCTGGATCTGAGATAGGACAGCTCCAAGTCCCACGTTGCTGGCGTCCGTATCCAAAATGAATTTCCCTTTGGGTAGGGGATAGCTCAGTACAGGTGCGTTGATCAAAGCTCCTTTCAGTTTCCTGAATGAGTCTTGACATTCTTCGGACCACTGGAACTTTGTTTGGCCCTCCGTGAGCCTGGTCAGTGGTTTAGCGATGTTGGCGAATCCAGCACATATCGGCGATAGTATGTGCATAAACCAAGAAACTTCGAAGTTGGTGAATGTCTTTTGGGATGGGCCAATCCTTAACAGCTTTGATCTTCTGGTCATCCACTGCTACTCCTTCCCCAGAGACAACGTGGCCGAGGTATCGTACTTCTTTTGGAACAGATGGCATTTCTTAGGGCTCAGCTTCAATCCGGAGTTCCTCAGTCGCAGGAATACTTCCTCCAAGTTTTTCACGTGGTCCTCGAACGATCTGCCGACCACAATTATGTCGTCGAGATACACTAGACACGTGTTCCATGAGAGTCCCTTCAGCACTGTCTCCATCAATCTTTCGAATGTGGCGGGAGCATTACAGAGCCCGAATGGCATAACGGTGAACTGCCACAATCCTGAGCCGATGGTAAAAGCAGTCTTTTCTCGATCTTCCTGAGCCAGTTCTACTTGCCAATATCCACTCTTCAGATCAAGGGTCGAGAAAATCATGGAACCAGCCAACGTGTCTAGGGTGTCATCTATTCTCGGGAGAGGGTAACTGTCCTTCTTCGTGACATTATTAAGTTGGCGATAGTCTACACAAAAGCTTGTCGATCCATCCTTTTTCTTCACCAGTACGACTGGAGAGGACCAGGGACTGTCAGATGGTTCGATAACTCCTTCTTTTCCCATATCGCTGACTATTTTGTCAGCCTCTTCCTTCTTGGCAAGAGGAAGTCTTCTTGCTGATTGCCGGATCGGCCGAGCACCTCCAGTATCAATTTTGTGCTGGACCACATTAGTTCGACCCCCTTTTCCTTGTCCGGTATCGATGATGTCTTGGTACTTTTTGACTAAATCTCTTAGTTTGGGCTGTTGAGCTGGTTTTATATCTTTGGAAGAGATGGCAACTAATTTTTCTAGATCTGTGGGCAAGTTGTTGGGTTGGCTAATCGTACCTCGTACGCCCCGGATCACAGATGAAACTGACGAGCAGTGCCCTGAAATTGTTCCTTTCTTTAAGGTCACTGGAAAGTAATTGATATTCATGACCCTTACCGGTACAAATTTTTCAGCACGTAACAGGGTTTTCCCTAGGGCAATCCCTCGTCCAATTTCCTCATCATAAAGTTTGGGCTCGAACATCACCACGTCTCCACTGCTCGCACTCCCGTCCAGGCGAGCCTCCAGGATGGTTTCAGCCCTCTCAGGTACGCTTACATCCTCAGCCAACAGCACACGGATCAACTCTTCACTTCTCCCATGAAGTACCAGCTCTTCTCCGTTGACACGTAGGACGCCGTCTTTGAAATCCAATTCAAACCCTCTGGAATTCATGATGTTCATTCCGATGATTGCATCGTCTTCGATGTCCGCTACAAGTGCCTGATGTTTCACTTTAGTGCTGCCCAAAATTATTTCAATCGGTAGCTCACCATATACAGTAGCTGGCTCCCCTGTTGCTGTGCGTAGCTTCCAAGTTGTCGGTTCAATTCGTTCCGGTGTTCTGGCAAGGAAGGACCGAGAATTGTCCTACTCACACCTGTATCTAGCAGCATGGTGCAAGGCTCGTTATTGATGAGACCGTCTCGAAAACACCTCTGTTCTGTCGTTGCAGGATAGCGACATATGCGTTGTTAACCGGGGCTTGCTGGACACAGGCCGACGATTGCCCCTTCTCGTCGACCTTCTTTAGTTTTCCTGCATCGGAGTCGTGTTTTCGAATGTTGGACATTTGCTACGCACATGTCCAATTTTGCCACAATTCCAGCATCTTATCTGTCTTTTCTCAGGCAAAACTTCCTCAATCACTTTCCTTATGGCAGCTCCCAAATTAGCAGGCTCCTGTGAGTCTTCCTCAATCATTTGGACTTTACTCTGGCTTTTGCAAGATTGTTTCGCTGCCTCGAATTCCAAAGCGCGTGCCAGTGCGTCTACGAGATGTGTTGGACGGGCTAGTGTCAACGCTTGTCTGGTTTCTTGGTCACGGAGTCCATCCAGGAATGCTTGAACCGCTAGTCGCTCCATTACATTTTCTGGTGTGGCTGGATATGCGAGACGAACCAAGCGTGCAATGTCAGTTTCGAATTCTTGTAAGGATTCGCCCGATCTTTGGCAGCGATTTTCAGCTGGGAGTGGTATACGTGTTCCAAATGGGCGTGGCCATATCGTAATTCTAGATGTTTAATCAGCTGATCATAGTCCTCCTGTTCTTGGGCGGTGAGAGTTTGTAGAATATTTGTCGCTTCTCCACGTAATGCAAGTGTCAGTGCTACAGCTCTTTCCCCTGCATTCCATCCGTTTGCTTTGGCCGCTGCTTCAAACTGCCGGCGGTAATTTGCCCATGGAGTTTTTCCGTCGAACTGAGGCGGCTTCATGGAAAGCGGTTTCCACTTTCTGCTCACTTGCATTTTCGTTAACCATCTCTGTGGAGGCCGCACTATTAATTCGTTTTTCCAGCTTACTGATCGTTTCCTTCATTTTGTCCATTTCTGCCTCGACCCCATCTTTGATTTCATCTACCTCCGTGTTAATTTGCTCCCTAATTTTATCTATCTCTGTCTCAACGGTTCCCATTCTTTCTTCTAGAAAATTAGCCACACCACACAATTCTTTTTTTAGGAACTTCTCTTCCAGGCTTCTTGAATTTTCTAGAAGCTTCTCTTCCAGATTCCTAGAATTTTCTTGAAGCTTCTCTTCCAGATTTCTAGAATTTTCTTCAAGCTTCTCTTCCAGATTTCTAGCATTTTCTTCCAGGCTTCTTGAATTTTCTAGAAGCTTCTCTTCCAGATTTCTAGAATTTTGTCTTCATTTTTCTATTTCGGACTAAATATTGTTTCGGGGTCTTCACCTTCTTGTATAAGTCTTTCTGCAAGTCTTTCCTGGAGTACTTGCTTTTTACCCGTTGTTTCCAGTTCCCTTTCCTCCAATTCCTGTTTCAATTCCGCTACCTTCAAGTCCGCAAGGCGCACTTTTCTTGAACACATTTTGTCTTTGACGAGTTATCAGTCTGTTTCACACGAAAAGTTTATCAGTTTGTAAAAAATTCACTCCGCGAATTCTTTTCCACGGGCCACCAGTCTATTGTCTGTTTCACGCGAAGAGTGTATCAGTTTATATTCCCACGCACAATTGTCCACTTCGCGAAAACCGGGCCACTGTCTATTTTCTGTTTCACGCGAACAGTGTATTAGTTTATATTCCCACGCACAATTGTCCACTTCGCGAAAACCGGGCCACTATCTATTTTGGGCGTACAAAAAGGTCTATCAATTTATTTTTCTGACTATCCACTCACATCACTTGTTTATTTCAAAATCTCGCTTCCGACACCAATTGTAACGTAAATAAACTTAACTTGGTTTTACTAATTTATTTCACACTTAATCTACAACTTAATTTATATTACGCCACTGTATAGTTCGATCGTATGGGCTCGTTCAGACTCTCCACTCCCTCTTGAGGGCTGTCTATTTATCTCCGATACAGCATTCTCGATGTTTCCAATTCTGGCGGTTGGTGCCCAGCATGTTCCAGTTATTTCCAATATCGACCGTTGTTATCTGCCGCGGCGTGACTGGATTGTTCTCGAATATCTCCGGGGATGACCTCATCGTTTTCGATGGCAACGCGTGAGGCGACAGGTCCGGCCTAGGTTCGTTACAATAGTTTCACAATGTTTCTGTGCCCTTTGCGTTTCTGAAACCTTGTACCATCTTATGTTCGACGCAGATCATCAAGGAGTTCTGCAGTGGATCTTTTCTTTTGACATCAATAGGTTTTCAACTATCCATTTAGATTGCACAACCTATAAAAGGAATAGACATCAAAATCTACAAACAAAATCTAAGAATTCGAACAGATAAAAATGATATAAGCAAAAACATCCTGTATGCTAACTTTGAAACTCGAGGAAACATGACAGGAACATGTCAAATTATTTTTCATGAAAAAATGAAATATCAAATCTGAGAACTGAAAATGGTTGAATTAGAATTCATAACCACTTTGTATGGATAATATTCAGTATAGAAATATAAGCTGTATATGAAATAAGTTTCATAGTGTAGAATAAGAAAAGTTGCTTTTGAAAATGCGTGGAAACTAAAATTTCGTGTCCAAAAACAAAAATTGATGGATGCTACGGGAGGAGGAAAACGGAGTCGAAAAAAAGATAATTTTGGAGAAAGCGTTAGGAAAATTTTCATCAGATAAATCAGTACAAATGAGCAGAAAACACAACTGTGAGCAATTCCAATCAATAATCTAAACCAAGATACTACAACTATTTGTGCAAGAAACCACTTACCTGCTATCCAGATCACATTCCACACATGTCATAACAAACAATAAAAGGGGGCCAACGTCGGACAGGTTCACTTTCCAAAGCATTGGACACAGCCAGGAGTCTTCGTGAGTGCACAAACGCAACGAACTACAGGTACCTTTCAAAAACACAAATAAACGAAGTAATATCATTGGTATTAGACACTTTGTGGGGTCTTTGATAAAATGTATCCTCAGTGGTGAACTTTATTCCATACTCCTAACCACTTTGTCATCATAACCTGTAAATATTTATTTGCTACATTCATTCTATTACGCATGAGCAAGTCATGAGATGATTTTTACAAGTTCATAGATTCAATTATATTCAATATAAGCTAGATATCCCAGGAGTAGGATTAAACCTTTGGAAATCCAGGTCAATGAGAAAAAAATTAACTATTTTCTGTTTCGTTATTCATCATTTGATCAGATCACGAACTTTATTTTCATGATACAATAACTTGACTTCAAACAAAGCAACTAGATGGCGCAACTGAACTCTGCTGAGCTGTAGGATGATCATGTCTCCATAGACGTACCGACTGAGCTGGAATAAGGTAATAAAGGAAAGGTGAAATGGTGTTTGAAAAAGAGTAAGAACAACATAGCCGGACTTTCTATTGTTATGATAAGTATTTTCTCAAAGAATCAAGTAAAATTGATAAAAAATCTAATCAATCGATTTCACTATCATAACCAATTACAAAATTATTGTGATGACTAGTGGCTAATAAAATAATAATAATAATCAATCAATGAAAAACAAAATAAAATAAACAACTCACATCATCATCATAATATTGTCGCCCAAAGCGGAGCAGAATAGCCAATATAATAATCAGAAGCAAGTATATTGATTAATTTTGAAAAGAGAAAATTTGATAGAAATTGATAAGAAAAATATTCGTTTTAAATCAAAATATCATACAGCAAAAATCTCAATTTGACATTCTAAAATTCTTGGATTGACATAGATGTATAAGTGTGAAAGGAAAAAATGGATTTGAGAGATGGTAAAGAAGTTGGTTTGGAAGAAGGTGCAGAAGGTAGAGAAAGGGGTGATCAGGAACAAGGAGAGGGTAGTAATGTGAGAGGGAGTGAAGCACAAAGTGGAAGGACAGAAAGGAACAGTCAGTTACAAAAAATAATGGGATTCATGAAAGAAAACTCAGCAAGAATGGAAGAAAGAATGAATGAACATTCAGTAAGATTAAAAGAAAATATAAATGGAAACATAGCAAGAATGAATGGAAATCTAAATGGCAAGGATGAATGAAAATATGGCGAATATGAAAATGAAATGGAAGAAAGCATGCAAGAAATGAAAGAAATTACAGCAAGAATGGAAGAGAAAATAGATAGAATGAATGATGGAACTATGTAATGAAAAAAAAAATTGAAGGTGTGAAAGAAAATATGGAAAGTATGCAAGATGAATTGAAAAGAAAAAAAAAAGATGTGAAGGAAAAATGGAAAAATGGAAAGTAGAAATGCATGAACGAAACAAAATTATACAAAATTCTATGGATCTGTTACCCAAAAATAGCTATTTTAAAATTCTAAAAAATGACAAACAAGTAAAAGATATGAGAGTAGATATTGACAACAGTAATGAAAAATGTATGAATGACATAAATATTCTCAATAGAAAGGATGATACAAAACAAAAAATACAAATAGAAAATAAATTACACTAGAAAATGAAATATCCAATATAAAGGAAAGAAATATTTTGATTGAAAACGATAACAAAAATCAAGAAAAATTTAAAACTTAAAAAAAAAAAAAAAAAATAAGATAATAAACAAATGCCAAGAAATACAGATAAATAACAAGTTTGATGGCAATATAAAAAAATTACTAAAAATTATTTAAAATGAAAATTGGAATATAAATTCAATAGAAGAATTAAAAGAGATTATTGGGCAATATTGACTAAATCAACCCTGTGTTTGGTTCAACAGCCAAGAGAAAAATATTATTAGCTTTCAAGATTTTGAAAATTTATTTATAAAACAATATTGGGGAAAAAATGCTCAATTAATTGTCAGAGACAAATTACAGTTTGGCAAGTTCGATGAGAAAAGGAGTATAAATTATAACAATGATGCAATACAACTTTTTGCTATGGCGCAATACCTCAACCCGGTTATGAGTGAAGAAAGAATAGTAGGCAACATAAGCAGACACTTCAAACAAGAGATCTTCGAAATAATAAATATGCATGAAATAAAAACCATGGATAGACTAAGCAAATATTTATTAAGATTGAAAAGAACTTTATCTTATAGAAGTTGGAAAAATAACAACCAACATAGGAATGTACAAGGTAATCACAGATATCAAAGTAATGAGAGAAATATGTCAAATGAAAACAACTATATAAGTAATAGGTATAATAATAATTATTACAACTGAAATAGGAATAGAAATTATAATATGAATAATAATCATAATGATATCACTAATACCCAAAGAAATTTTAGAAAACAATATACAAATAGTACCTAGGATAATAATTATAATAATAATAGAAATCAGTATCAAAATAACAGGTATCCACAACAAAATCAATATAATGGACAAAGACACATTTATAATAACAGGGTCAACAAAATCCTTTTATCAATAACCAGGAATCTGATGAACAAACAAAACACATACATTTTCATATAAGGAGCAATAGTGCCGAAAATTTTACTGAAAAAGAAGCACAAAATAATATAACGGTGGAAAATAACCAGATACACACACCGACAACAAGTACATCTGAACAACAAAAATTTTATAAGAACAACCATATGTGAAGCTGGATAGACATAACTATGAACACCCTATAGAATTTGTAATGGTAAACGAAAACATGGGAAATGATCAATTATTAGGTTCAATAATTTTAACAGGTAAAATAGAAAACAAAAAAGTAAAAATTTTGATAGATACTGGTTCTGAAGCATCTTTAATAAAAGAAAATAGCCTAGAAAACATTCTTAAAATCAAAAACACAATAGTAAAAATGCCTAAAACAAATTTGATAGGAATGAATGGGAAGAACTATAGCAGAAACAAGCCAATACATAAATTTGAATTTGGTAGTCAAAGATATCGAACTTATTGTAATTATTGGTAAAGATCAGTTAGAAAAAGTTGAAGCTGAAATAGATTATTAAAGAAAAGGTATAGAAGTGGATAATAAATTGTTTGAATTTTTTCAAGAAAAACTAGAAGTAAATATAGATAAAAATATTTTGTGTACGAGTGGAGTGAATGTGAGAAATGAAAGTGATAATGATAAGGATAATATGACTGAAATATATGATAAGAAATACAAATGTGATGATAAAAATCAAAGTTATATTAATGAATTATTAAATAAATATAAGTATGTAGTTGATTATATATGAATCAAGAATAGCGAAAAAGTATGTACACAAAATAGAAGTGAAAGAAACAGAAAAATTCAGATCTTAAAATTATCCAATTTCATATAAATATAGAGAACAAGTAAAAGAAGAGTCAGGAAAAATGTCAAAGCAGGGAATAATTGAAACAAGTACCAGTAATTGTATAAATCCAATAGTTATAGTTGTAAAGAAAAGTGGGGAACTTAAATTATGTTCAGATGCCAGAGAACTAAATGAAATTACAATACCACAGTATGAATCTCCATTAAATATAGAAACAATTTTTGTGCGAAATTACAAATGCCATTTGAGGGACCTTATGAAAAAGGCAATGAAAATGCTAAAAATAGTTATAGATTAATAGATCCACTTAGTAAAATGTTAAGAGGAGTTTTCAATATTGAAAATATATCAGTACAAAATATAAAAATAAAATATTGAGTATCTTGACAAATCTTCTCTGTTAATCGAATAGAATTTCAATGACAGGTGGCATTGAAACAAAACAAAGTAATATTAGTGTTCTTAAAAAGTATAAAATTGATATTCAAATTTCACTTACTAGGAATAAAACCTTGAATATACATTTTAGGAAAATTGTTATGATATCAAATATATGTTAAATATCGAAAGAATAAACATTTAATAAAATGTTACTTATACATCACATGAATACCTGCTATGGTGGCTTTACCATTTTTTTGTGCACTTTGCATTTCTGAAACTTTTTACCATCTTATGTTCGACAGTGGAGTTTTTCTAATGATATCAATAGGTTTCCAACTATCCATTCAGATTGCACAACCTATGAATAGAATATACATCAAAATCTACAAACAAAATCTTAGAAATCAAACAGATAAAAATGATATATAAGCAAGAACATCATGTATGCTAACTTTGAAACTCAAGAAAACATGACACAACTCACACAACTTTGTAATAAGAATACAAGTTATTTGTTGTAATAAAATGCCCAGACTATTTAGTGAAGAGCGGTGTGGAGTTCTTTGGACCGCCTTGCTAGTTTCAAATTTTTTATGTTTCAAGCAAAGTTTTAGAAATTGTGAATTTGAATGGACGCCAGAATTTTTATTTAAACCAGGACAAAAATCCAAATTCCCTATTCAATAATGATTGCAAATCATATAACTTTCCTTCTGCATATACCTACAGCAATAAAACAAATACCAACTTATCAACAATCTATTTACAAAATTTACATTTTCCAATTCCTTAACATTTGAATGCAAAATTTATTTTTAATTCCAATGTAAGAAAACTAATATTGTTCTGTTTGCTGAATCTGTCGGTTTTTCCGATGTCGATGTACCTTAATTGTATTTTCTTTGTCCAGCAGTTAGCTAGACTTTACGAAGTGGCTTGGCTCGCAATCAGGGGGTACTTATAGCTGCTTGGCGATCGATCAGGTGAACACAAGCATCAGCTTCTGGTCCATCGAGTGTGTTCTCAGCGATTTAACATGAAAAACAATATTGTTTGTGTCATAATTTGCTATACAAAAATTCTACTTCCTGAAACTTGGAATATTTTCAATGCACTCCTCAACTCATTGTTGTTAGACTTGTGTGTAATCTCATCAAGAGATTATAACTAAAAATTAATTGAGTATACAAATGAGTAATATCCAATACTGAAATTGAAGAATTATTTTCAATAATTCCTATGAATCAATAAAAATTGATCTCTGCTTTATATATGGAAAAGATGATTTTTTCTCTGATCTTGAGCAGCCAAGATAATATCATAGCTGCTCGTTAGTTTTTGTTAACTTAGCTATGCCTTAACCATACTGAGTGTTATCAGTCTATTGACCAATAACGGAACAATTTCCCAGAGCGGCTTGAGATCTTGTTTCTCCCAGTATGTAATGAAGCGGGGGGACTTAATTTGACAGTACAAAGACCAATCTCAAATCGTTTCGAAATAATAATACAATTAGGACTAGTAATAATATATATATGTATTTTCTTAACTATAAAAACAACTATTGATACACCTGGTATAATTTACTGAGAAAATGTATAGAAAGTCAAAATGAGATTGAATATTCAATAATTTAAAATGAGAAACAATATTAAAATAACTGTTCTTCAGTTATTTTAAACAATTGATAATAATTTTACTTTTGTTGAATCAATAATTTCTTCTACTATGGCATCAATAATGAAATATTTTCTTATTACACTATACATATATACCTTGCCAAATAAACAGTTTCATTGCTTACCGTCCACTGAAGTAATACACAATAGTTTAATTAAGACTTAATTATTCCGTTATATTTCCGAATAATATTACGCGTTCACTTGTTGCAATATGATTATTTAGCTTCTTGATAAATATTAATTCCATTCATTTAGTTATTACTGAGATGATTTCTGATGAGTTACTCTATCACTATGATTCTGCATATGGTTGATTATTTGCTACTTCAAATAAACTGTACGGAATCTACGCTTACTACTCGTAGGAAGATGAGACTTCATCTTCTCTAATTGAAATTAAACTTCACTTTCATTCGCTTCATAATGAAGCAGAATTTGCTATGTACTAACTGACTCGTTCGATACTGGATTCTGAATAAAGAGAGAGAGTTCTAGTATGGAGAATCTTATATATATATATATAGCGTTCGGTATTCAAACGATACCGCCCAAAACAATAAAATATTACTTATGTGTCGGTGAGTCGCCTTGAGTAGACACGCCGACATGATATGTTAATTTAATGGGACAGCGGTCTCTGTGAGAAGCGATCATTAAGAGTTTATGTTTTATCCCCCGTTGTCGAAGAATCGTTAATTACCTAGTCTCATCTTTGAGTTCAATAGAAATAAAAATAACTGTCCCGTCGCAATAGGGGCGATGTGGTTTAGCGGTTAGATCGTAGCTGTCATGATTTTATAGTTTCTTTGATATTTTTATGGGGTGTTACATTATTAACGCGGCCGACTTTGATTTCGAACGAAAATTGATTCATTATATTGGCATTCTTCAGTTTCAGTTTACATATGTCTATATTTGAAATAATTGGTATAGTGTGCTCACCACAATAATTCGTTATCAACAATTAAAAATCAGAATTTGGCACAATCAAGTTTGTTGAATTTGATTTACGAAAATGACTTCAATTTCAGCGATATTCAAGAAAGGTATATGAGAATAAATGTTTGACCAGCCGTCAAATACTTCTTCAAAAAGGTTTCTGAAAATTCAAAGGAAATTCCAAATTTCAAAGCAGTGCTTTGCAATTTTTTTAATTCAAAAATACTTTACTCAGGTCAATACAGTAATCAAACTCAGCCGCCATTTAAGGCCTAAAGTTATGATCGCCCGTAGGCTCACTACCAGCCAAGTATGACCCCCAATATTTTTCCTTTCCAGTGATCCCCGTCAAAAATTGACAGCCAGGCTGAACTATACCCGCACCCAACAAAAGCGAGTCCCTTAAAAATTTTGAAGTTATGAATCAAATAAATATAACCGCCCTAAATTCAAAAAAAAAAAAGGAAAAAATTTTGACCAAAAATTTAAGGTTATGTATGCCTAAATCCAAAATTTTTCTGTGTCCAAAAATGAACTTAATTTTGCTGGAGCATGAAAATTGACCCTAATTTTGCTGGAAAAATAATATATACATATATCGATGACAAGATAAATGCATATGCACAAGGTAATTTGAGGACTTAAACCCACCAAATGTTATACTCATGCATCACTATGACAAAGATATATGCACACCAAAAATTATTTTGAGTTTTCTAACTCACAAAAATAACCAGGTAATAACTACCTCATATAAGTCGTTCCTTGAATCAATTCTGAGAAGATACTACACATGTACATTAATAATCAATATGAATGCTTACATAATACTATGATTCGAGTACTTGAACCCTGAAAATATAAACTGCAAGCATTCACTGATGAAAATATGAACATATGTTAAAAGTATTGAGTTTTTGAACTTAATTGCAATTTCCAGCAAAATTCTAGTTCAACCATAAGATATTCGAAATATATTTTATTCAAAGTATATGAATCCAAAAATACACCAAATATCAAAAATATAAAGATTGATTGACTGCTCCAGTCATCATAACAACAGAAAAAAAACACAATCTTTGGACCTCAATTAAATTTGCAAAAAATTATTTTGCCAAACCAAAAGCTTTAACCAACCTCATATTTTTGCCAAATTATCAGAAATACTCATATGTTTTTCCAGCGGTATCAAGGTACAAACATTTTTCTGAATACACTCTGAAAACTCTTTCACTACTCAACCAGAATTTAAAAGATAACGTTTTATACCAATACTTCAGTTAAATGTATACTCAGAATATCAGAATATCAGATGTGGAGGATAATAGGCAATTCAACGAAATCAAAATTGCACAATCTCTAGAGGCAAGAGATGTCTCGTGTTTTGATTAGCACATTAACACCCCAAATAAATCTCCAACAAATCCCAATGATGTTAAAAGACAACCAAAGTAAAGTAAAATTACTTCACACAAAAATGGTATATACTCATATTTTAGGAATTTTCAAAGGATTCCTAAACCAACCTTAGTGAAAATATAGGATTCCACCACACCTAAAAAGTGCTATTAACACCAAGACAAAAAGAACGAAAAAGCTTCGGAGGTACTCCAAGTAAATATTGAGGATTATCTTACCAACCGATAATACAATACATCGCTCCTCTCACCAGCAAGAAAATTGATCAAAATATTTAACATGGCTCCTACAGACAAAAAATATCTAATAGCAAAATCCCAGAAATGACTCATGTGTTTGAGACAAATAATTCTCTGAACTAGATGCTCAAACACAGACGAGGGTGAAAATAAATTCCAAAACCCTCCCGCTTACGCATTACTACTACCTACTTTCAATGGTTTAACATCACTTTACGTGACATCAAAAACTACTAAGATTACCAAAAAGTAAAAATTAATCATATGCTAGAAACCTAGCACTGACTATCTTATATCAACCCATAAAAATTAGAGAAAAACGAAAAAAAAAAATCTAACACCTGTGCTGTAACCAAATTATTGTCTGGCAAACCTTCAAGAAATCAAGCCAACAGCAAATATATTCACTTTGAATGTCAAATTATGATTCGATTCAATATTCCCCAACAAACAACACTTTCCGAGCTAATACTCACGCCGATTATTGAACAACAGTTGATGAAAACCACAAATTTCACCCCGAAATAAGAATTTCTCGAAATTCTAAAGTTATATTGGTCATGAAACAACTACTTTCCGAGCTAATACTCACGCCGAATATTGAATTACATTCGAAAAGTATTGGCCATAAAATTTGCGTTCCTCTTAATTTCTTGAATTTTGAACAAAAAAACTTCGTTCTAGCATCAGGATATCCAGAAAAATAACATTCTCAATATATCAAAAAAATAAAATTCTCAAAATATCCAAAAATACATATCTCGAAAGAGAGAAGATTTCAAGAGACGATGTGGCCATTTGGTCGGACTTTTACCGCCAGGATGGTTGATGCCCCTACAGTGGTATTCTTAAGCCGCCCACTGCACAGCTAAAAATGAACCAAAAGATCATAACCCTTCATCAGAGTTCTGAGACGTTTCTGATTTTGACTCATCTGACTCATCATCCAAATCAAGAAAATTTGGGTCAGATTTTGAATCTTTTACATGCCAGTTACCTAGGTCAGCACCATTCTCATTTTTCAATGAATAAACTAAAGGGGATATTACTTCATCTACAATACCAGGAATGAATTTAGGCGCAAGTTTAGCAGAAAATGCGTTTTCAGCTTTAGACAATACATAGTTTTTTTCAATACTCTATCACCAACTTTATATTTGGTATCACGTTTTCGGAGATTATACACCTTGGTATTTGGTCATAAGCTTTACGAATTCGTTCTCTTACTTTTGTGAAAATTTCCGGTATCTCTTGAAAATCATCGATTCTTGAATTTTTTTCAGTTATACTGACCATATTTCTTGAATTTTCTGCTATTTGCCCATAATAATCCCTGAAATAGGTATATTTCTACCAAAGGTCAGAAATGCTGATGAATATCCTGTAACATCACTCTTTGAAGTACGTATTGCTTGTGCAATCTTAAGAATGGACTGATGCCAAGTCTTATGACTTTCCTTCATGTATGACCTCATGGCCGTTACTACAACTTTGTTCTGCCTTTCAGTGGCATTAACTTGAGGATGATATCTGGCTGTATACCATGTTTTCTGAACTTCATACTGCGATATAAAAGATTTAAATTCCTTACTAGTGAAAACTGACCCATTATCGCAAGCAAAAATTTGAGGTACTCCAAAAACAAGAAAAACTTGATTTTCCAAGAATTTTATAATAGCCTTAGATGTGGCTTCAACTAGTGGATGTATTAGCACAAATTTTGTAAAGCAATCAACCACCACCCAGAGATACTGATTTCCATTTTTGGACCTTGGATAGGGTCCTAATAGGTCAGCAGATATCAATTGAAAAGAAAAATTTATATTCTTGTGAGAACCCATTAGTCCAGCTTGAGGTAAATTTGATAATTTACAAGTAGCACAAATAGAACATGTCCTTATACTTATAAACACTTTTTCTAAGACCAGGCCAATAATACAGATCCTGAATACGCGCTAAAGTTTTAGCAATACCAAAATGCCATGCCGTTTCATCATCATGAAACATTTCCAACAATTCTGATCTATTGGCTGTAGGTATCACAATTTTCCACCCAGATAAATTTCCAATTAAAATGTCTTCACTGAAAATATGTTTATACAATATATTTTGTTCTACTCTAAAAGAAGGATAGCTGCCTGGATTCTCCTCAACCTTTTCACACATGTCATTATACCATTCATCCGGCTTTGAAGTAGATGAATTTAGAACAGAGGCATCAGCCACTTTTAGTGTGCCTTTCCTGTGCTCAATATTATATGAAAACTGAGACAACTTCACTGCCCACCTGGCTAATCTTCCAGAAGGATTAGACATATTATTTAACCAAACTAAACTGAGTATTTATTTACGTTGACACTTATTCAAAGTTTTACTAGCATATGCTATAGGGTGCTCAATCCCGTCAGTTTCTTGATACGAAACGGAACCTACGCCCGTATTTGATGCATCACAATATATAATAAAGGAAAGAGAAAAATCCAGACTGGCTAACACAGGTGTTGTAGTTGAAGACTTTTCATTTTTTCAAAAGCTTTGTCAGCTTCATCAGACCACTCTATAGGTTGCCCTTTTTTCCAACCTCTCAAAAGATCAGTTATTGGACTACATAATGAAGATAAATTATTGAGAAACCATATCCAACCATACCAACCAGTCGCCTGATTTGTGTGGTTGTCTTAGGTTTATCATATTTTAAAATTGCAGATACTTCAGTTTCATCCATTCTGAGACCCTCTTTATCAACTACATAGCCAAGAAAATTGAGGGATGGTCTATAAAACTGAGACTTCTCATAATTGATAGTAAGGCCAGCGCGCTTCAAGGTATCCCTAAGCTTAAGCAAAATTTCCATATGAGTTTCAAAATCTGGAGTTGCAATAATAATATCATCAATATAGTAAAAAACATAAGGTTCGAGGGACGGACCTATAACTAAATCCATTAAACGGCACATAGTTTGACTTGAGCAAGAAAGACCAAAAGGCATGTGCACATATTCGGATAACCCTCTACCGTGTATCGCAAAAGCTGTCTTAGGACAAGAGGAAGGCGTTAAACAAATTTGATGAAAAGCCTTCTTCAAATCTACCGAGGAAAGAAACTTAGCATCTCTCAACTTACTCAATATTGAGTCAATAAGAGTCATTGGATAAGTATCCGCTACCGTTACAGAGTTCAATTTTCTGGAATCCAACACAACCCTAAAATCGCCAGAATGCTTCTCCACCAACCAACAGGGTTACACCATGGAGATTGCGAAGGTTGAATTATGCCCATTTCCAGCATTTCATCCACTTCCTTATTAAGATGTTTCAGCATTGCAGGAGATAAAGGATACTGCCGCTGTCGCATTGGTGAAGCCGAACCTGTATCAATATTGTGTTCAAGTAAATGGGTTTTACCTATTTTATCAGCCGGTGCGATTTCTAAAAAAAAATCAACAACTAAATCCAGCTTACTCTGCTGTGCTGCAGTGAGGTCCTCACTAGAATGAATTGTGTTTATCGCACATGTATCAACCTGCTGCCGCAACCCAAAGGATAAATCAGAAAAATTTACTTTGATCTGAAATTTGTTAAGATAATCTACACCCAGTATCAGTGTATGCTTGAGAGATGGAATAATCAACACTTTCAACTCGTCAGTTTGTCCTAGGAGAGAAATTGGCATATTCAGATATCCAAGGCACTCCTGCGGTACACCATCTGCCGTAGTTACTTGTAAAACCTCATCATTTCTTATGTTGAGATTCCACTTTTTCAAGAGAAAAAGTCCATTCGAACCTAATATAGAAGAACAACTCCCAGAATCAACCAAACATAAAATTTCATCATCAAAAATTTGAACTCTCAGATAGGGACGATTATCATTTGACTTCCTTTCAAAAATAGGATTTAGAGAAGGTACGTTCAAACTACTTTCATCTTCTTATTTCCTCAATTTCTTTATCTACACCTGATTTGTTGATTCTACCAGAAATATGACAAAGTCTAGAATTTAACTGTTTATATTCACTTTCACTGATTTGATTAAAAAAATAAATTTCTTCTTTCAAGCTTAGTAACTTTCTTTGATTTCTGATACATCCTCATCATGTGTATAACAATTAACAAAACCCCAGAAAAACTGAGATTTGAATTTTTTTGACTCAAAAGTCCTCTTAAAATTCCTACGTTTTTCAATATCACCTGTTGGCTCAACGTCCCTAAGTTCAATCCCATAATCAAGTTCATAACTTCTCAGATGATTAACTTCCATTGTTCAACATTTTTCAGATAAAATTTTTTTCAATAAATATCTCGGGTAAAATTGTTACCAAAAATCCTTTCAACCACCAATTTTTTTATTTTTTTTATGTTCTGGTTCCCACGAAAAGGGATATCCTGTAATGTTCAGAGAACATCGTGGGAACCAAGGGAAATAAGGTAGGAGTTGGTGTTCTTAAATTTCTGGAGGTTGTATGCCTCGGGGAACACCTCCCTAGGCAATGAGTTTCAAAGCCTCGCTGTTCGTTGGATGAACGAGTCTTTGGAAAGTGATGTTCTGCAGGTCTCCAAAGTGACCACGAAGGGGTGTGATGACTGAACTTGACGGGTTAATCTCGAAGAGACTGCCAAAGCAGGAACGATTGTTGATATTTCAGAAGAGCATCGCCCATGAAAATATCTATAAAATAGAGACAAATCGCCAACTTTCCTACGGTGTTCCAGACAAGTGAGCGAGTTTGTAAGCGAGGCATCACCGACGAGACGAATTGCCCTTTTTTGGACAGAATCCAATAGCCTCAGGATATGTTTAGGTGCCGCGCTCTAAATATGGGAACAGTATTCCAGGACAGGTCGGATCTGTGCCTTATAGATCATAAGCAGCTGAGTGGGGGTGAAATAGCTCTTGGCACGAAACAAAAAACCAAGTTTTTGGGATGCACTTTTGGCAATGGACCCCACGTGATTTTCCCAGGAAAGTTTATTGCTGATAGTAATACCAAGCATCGATATGGATGACTTCAGTGGTATGGTTACTCCTGACAAAGTTATGTTAGGCACAGTGAGATCGGCTTTTCTAGAGAAAAGACATGCTTGTGTTTTGTTTGCATTGAATTCTACCAAGTTATTAGATCCCCACTCGAGAATTGTTGCTAAGTCCATATTTCTTCCTCGTTCATTTCTGGTTTCACGGGCTGATATAGAGGCCCTGGAAGAGAAAGCGGTATGGAGGGTACTATCATCGGCAAAGCTGTGTACTGGACATGAAGTTGATTTCAACAGGTCGTTGATGTGAAGTAGAAATAGTGTTGGTGCGAGAATAGATCCTTGCGGAACACCAGCATTTATGAGTAGAGTGTCAGATGAAACTCCATCGACCACTACATGGAGAGACCTGTTTGAGAGAAAACTAGCAAGCAGAGAACACAGCTGAGGGGGCAAGCCATAAGACGAAAGCTTGGCGAGGAGTCCCTGGTGCCAAACTCGATCGAACGCCTTGGAGATATCTAATGCCACAGCTAAAGTTTCTCCATACTTTTCAATAGATAGCTGCCATATATGTGAGACGTTAGCAAGCAGGTCACCAGTTGATCTCTGATGGTGGAAGCCATATTGCCTATCGTTGACAATTCCTGAGTCTTCCAGATATTTTATGAGCTCGATGTTGATGGCTTTTTCCATGACCTTTGAAATAATAGATAGCAGTGCGATAGGTCTGTAGTTGCTAGGTAGGGCCTTTTTGCCTTTTTTAGGGACTGGCTGTACTCTTGCAATTTTCCAATTGGACGGAAATACCCCCAAATTGTAAGAGTGGTTGAACAACTTGCAAAGAACAGGTGTTAGTTCGGGGGCACATTTCTTGAGAACAATCGGCGGAATTCCGTCAGATCCACAAGCTTTGTTGGTGTTGAGACCCAGCAAAATCTTTCTGATAGTACGTTGGCGAAAGGTGATCTCGGGCATGTGACTGTCAATAGGTGTAATGTTCTGGAGTTGTTTTCCCGATGAATCCAGAGTGGAATTTCCAGCAAATAGGTGCGCAAAGATATTGGCTTTTTCCTGGGCAGTCGTTGCTAGTGTTCCATCTTCTTTGGTTAGAGGAGGAAATGAGCTGGAAGTGAAGTTTCTTCCCACAGCTTTGGCGAAAGACCAAAATGAACGGGATCCGTTAGGACATTCAGCAAGTTTTGATCTTATTTTGGCATTGTGGGCATCTTTTGAGCATTCAATTGTCTCTTTGCATATGCCTCTAGCCTCGACATATGCTGCTCTGGTCTCAGGGCCCGGATTTTTTAGCCATCGATGGTATGCTGCCTGTTTGGAAGCCACAGCTCTAGAGCAGTTTCTGTTAAACCAGGTCTTATCGGATGATGTTCTTCTTTCGGTATTCGGTATGTAAGTTTGCATCCCCAACATGATGATTTCAGAAATTGTCTCAGCACATCGTGTTGGATCTACTGAAGAGAAACAAACTCTCTTCCATGGAAACGCTGAGAAAAACATACGAAGACCTTTCTAGTCGGCCGAATTGTAATGCCACATGAGACGGGGTGGTATTGTGCAGCTCGATGGTAAATGGAAAGAGCATGTTGTGGAGATGAGGGAGTGATCAGAGTTTCCAAGTGGTGCACAAACTTCTATTCTATACGGGTCAGGATTGGTGGTGAGGAAAAGATCTAGTGTATTGGCAGACTGGTTGTTGACATCAGGGATGCGGGTTGGTAGCTCGACCAGTTGTTCTAGACCATGAGTGATGGCGAAGGCCTCGGCTTGACGACCCGCATCATCTGTTTTGTTAGAGAATTTGAGCCAGGCAGCGTTATGTACATTAAAGTCTCCCATGATTATGGTTTCAGCTGTTGGATGGTTCTCCTGAATGTAGTCCAGTTTGAGTGATAAAAACTCAAAGAGGTCGTTATATGAAGGTTCATTAGGTGATAGGTAAAGGCAGCAGAGGAACTTAGTCAGTTTGGTATCAGATAGCTTGAACCACATCACATCAAAGTCTTTCGGTTCCAAACTCTCTTCACGCTGGCATGAAAGGTTAGCCTTAGCGTAGAGGCAGACTCCACCTTTGAACCTGAATCGAGAATGGAGTTCGTAACCAGGACAAAGCATATGGACCTTGTTGGTGGACGAGTTTACTTGTGTTTCTGTTAGAGCCAGAATATCCGGTGTTTTCGTCTGTAGGTGATGGTGGACGTCATTGATGTTCTTGTTGAGTCCGCGGATGTTACAAAAATTAATCTTTAATGTTGAGTCCCCTCGAGTACCTCTCGCCCGGAAATCCGAATGGAGAGGTATTTTGCTTCCGGAGTGTTTTACTCTAGGAGACTTCATCATTATTACTATTAAATTACTATTAAATAATTAATTAATAATGTCAAATCAAAATATCAAAACACCCTATATATATATATATATATATGGTAAGCAAATATCAGTTCAGAAAGATAAGTCAGATAAAATATTTCAAGATAAAATTCGTCGAATTCAGCAATGAATTTCCAAACCAATGTTCAAAGTTTATTGCTGTGTTTTTATAGAAGGAAAAAAAACAAAAGATAATTCTTTTTCAAAAATACAATTTCAAGTAGTCACTTAAACGTATGGGCGCCAATGTAATGAGAATACAAGTTATTTGTTGTGATAAAATGCCCAGACTATTCAGTGAAGAGCGGTGTGGAGTTCTTTGGACCGCCTTGCTAGTTTCAAATTTTTTATGTTTCAAGCAAAGTTTCAGAAATTGTGAATTTGAATGGACGCCAGAATTTACATTCAAACCAGGACAAAAATCCAAATTCCCTATTCAATAATGATTGCAAATCATATAACTTCCCTTCTGTATATACCTACAGCAATAAAACAAATACCTACTTATAACAATCTATTTACAAAATTTACATTTTCCAATTCCTTAACATTTGAATGCAAAATTCATTTTTAATTCCAATGTAAGAAAACTAATATTGTTTTGTTTGCTGAATCTGTCGGTTTTGTCGATGTACCTTGATTGTATTTTCTTTATCTAGCACTTAGCTAGACTTTACGAAGTGGTTTGGCTCGCAATCAGGGGGTACTTATAGCCATTTCCAGCATTTCATCCACTTCCTTATTAAGATGTTTCAGCATTGCAGGAGATGAAGGATACTGCCGCTGTCGCATTGGTGAAGCCGAACCTGTATCAATATTGTGTTCAAGTAAATGGGTTTTACCTATTTTATCAGCCGGTGCGATTTCTAAAAAAAAATCAACAACTAAATCCAGCTTACTCTGCTGTGCTGCAGTGAGGTCCTCACTAGAATGAATTGTGTTTATCGCACATGTATCAACCTGCTGCCGCAACCCAAAGGATAAATCAGAAAAATTTACTTTGATCTGAAATTTGTTAAGATAATCTACACCCAGTATCAGTGTATGCTTGAGAGATGGAATAATCAACACTTTCAACTCGTCAGTTTGTCCTAGGAGAGAAATTGGCATATTCAGATATCCAAGGCACTCCTGCGGTACACCATCTGCCGTAGTTACTTGTAAAACCTCATCATTTCTTATGTTGAGATTCCACTTTTTCAAGAGAAAAAGTCCATTCGAACCTAATATAGAAGAACAACTCCCAGAATCAACCAAACATAAAATTTCATCATCAAAAATTTGAACTCTCAGATAGGGACGATTATCATTTGACTTCCTTTCAAAAATAGGATTTAGAGAAGGTACGTTCAAACTACTTTCATCTTCTTATTTCCTCAATTTCTTTATCTACACCTGATTTGTTGATTCTACCAGAAATATGACAAAGTCTAGAATTTAACTGTTTATATTCACTTTCACTGATTTGATTAAAAAAATAAATTTCTTCTTTCAAGCTTAGTAACGTTTCTTTGATTTCTGATACATCCTCATCATGTGTATAACAATTAACAAAACCCCAGAAAAACTGAGATTTGATTTTTTTTGACTCAAAAGTCCTCTTAATAAATTCCTACGTTTTTCAATATCACCTGTTGGCTCAACGTCCCTAAGTTTAATCCCATAATCAAGTTCATAACTTCTCAGATGATTAACTTCCATTGTTCAACATTTTTCAGATAAAAATTTTTTCAATAAATATCTCGGGTAAAATTGTTACCAAAAATCCTTTCAACCACCAATTTTTTTATTTTTTTTATGTTCTGGTTCCCACAAGGATATCCTTTAAGGTTAGACAAAAGTGACCACGAAGGGGTGAAAGGGGTTTTCTTAATTTCTGGAGGTTGTATGCCTCGGGGAACACCTCCCTAGGCAATGAGTTTCAAAGCCTCGCTGTTCGTTGGATGAACGAGTCTTTGGAAAGTGATGTTCTGCAGGTCTCCAAAGTGACCACGAAGGGGTGTGATGACTGAACTTGACGGGTTAATCTCGAAGAGACTGCCAAAGCAGGAACGATTGTTGATATTTCAGAAGAGCATCGCCCATGAAAATATCTATAAAATAGAGACAAATCGCCAACTTTCCTACGGTGTTCCAGACAAGTGAGCGAGTTTGTAAGCGAGGCATCACCGACGAGACGAATTGCCCTTTTTTGGACAGAATCCAATAGCCTCAGGATATGTTTAGGTGCCGCGCTCTAAATATGGGAACAGTATTCAAGGACAGGTCGGATCTGTGCCTTATAGATCATAAGCAGCTGAGTGGGGGTGAAATAGCTCTTGGCACGAAACAAAAAACCAAGTTTTTGGGATGCACCTTTGGCAAGCATCGATATGGATGACTTCAGTGGTATGGTTACTCCTGAACCAAGCTGATATGGATGACTTCAGTGGTATGGTTACTCCTGACAAAGTTATGTTAGGCACAGTGAGATCGGCTTTTCTAGAGAAAAGACATGCTTGTGTTTTGTTTGCATTGAATTCTACCAAGTTATTAGATCCCCACTCGAGAATTGTTGCTAAGTCCATATTTCTTCCTCGTTCATTTCTGGTTTCACGGGCTGATATAGAGGCCCTGGAAGAGAAAGCGGTATGGAGGGTACTATCATCGGCAAAGCTGTGTACTGGACATGAAGTTGATTTCAACAGGTCGTTGATGTGAAGTAGAAATAGTGTTGGTGCGAGAATAGATCCTTGCGGAACACCAGCATTTATGAGTAGAGTGTCAGATGAAACTCCATCGACCACTACATGGAGAGACCTGTTTGAGAGAAAACTAGCAAGCAGAGAACACAGCTGAGGGGGCAAGCCATAAGACGAAAGCTTGGCGAGGAGTCCCTGGTGCCAAACTCGATCGAACGCCTTGGAGATATCTAATGCCACAGCTAAAGTTTCTCCATACTTTTCAATAGATAGCTGCCATATATGTGAGACGTTAGCGAGCAGGTCACCAGTTGATCTCTGATGGTGGAAGCCATATTGCCTATCGTTGAGTCTATTCCTGAGTCTTCCAGATATTTCATGAGCTCGATGTTGATGGCTTTTTCCATGACCTTTGAAATAATAGATAGCAGTGCGATAGGTCTGTAGTTGCTAGGTAGGGCCTTTTTGCCTTTTTTTAGGGACTGGCTGTACTCTTGCAATTTTCCAATTGGACGGAAATACCCCAAATTGTAAGAGTGGTTGAACAACTTGCAAAGAACAGGTGTTAGTTCGGGGGCACATTTCTTGAGAACAATCGGCGGGATTCCGTCAGATCCACAGGCTTTGTTGGTGTTGAGACCCAGCAAAATCTTTCTGATAGTACGTTGGCGAAAGGTGATCTCGGGCATGTGACTGTCAATAGGTGTAATGTTCTGGAGTTGTTTTCCCGATGAATCCAGAGTGGAATTTCCAGCAAATAGGTGCGCAAAGATATTGGCTTTTCCTGGGCAGTCGTTGCTAGTGTTCCATCTTCTTTGGTTAGAGGAGGAAATGAGCTGGAAGTGAAGTTTCTTCCCACAGCTTTGGCGAAAGACCAAAATGAACGGGATCCGTTAGGACATTCAGCAAGTTTTGATCTTATTTTGGCATTGTGGGCATCTTTTGAGCATTCAATTGTCTCTTTGCATATGCCTCTAGCCTCGACATATGCTGCTCTGGTCTCAGGGCCCGGATTTTTTAGCCATCGATGGTATGCTGCCTGTTTGGAAGCCACAGCTCTAGAGCAGTTTCTGTTAAACCAGGTCTTATCGGATGATGTTCTTCTTTCGGTATTCGGTATGTAAGTTTGCATCCCCAACATGATGATTTCAGAAATTGTCTCAGCACATCGTGTTGGATCTACTGAAGAGAAACAAACTCTCTTCCATGGAAACGCTGAGAAAAAAATACGAAGACCTTTCTAGTCGGCCGAATTGTAATGCCACATGAGACGGGGTGGTATTGTGCAGCTCGATGGTAAATGGAAAGAGCATGTTGTGGAGATGAGGGAGTGATCAGAGTTTCCAAGTGGTGCACAAACTTCTATTCTATACGGGTCAGGATTGGTGGTGAGGAAAAGATCTAGTGTATTGGCAGACTGGTTGTTGACATCAGGGATGCGGGTTGGTAGCTCGACCAGTTGTTCTAGACCATGAGTGATGGCGAAGGCCTCGGCTTGACGACCCGCATCATCTGTTTTGTTAGAGAATTTGAGCCAGGCAGCGTTATGTACATTAAAGTCTCCCATGATTATGGTTTCAGCTGTTGGATGGTTCTCCTGAATGTAGTCCAGTTTGAGTGATAAAAACTCAAAGAGGTCGTTATATGAAGGTTCATTAGGTGATAGGTAAAGGCAGCAGAGGAACTTAGTCAGTTTGGTATCAGATAGCTTGAACCACATCACATCAAAGTCTTTCGGTTCCAAACTCTCTTCACGCTGGCATGAAAGGTTAGCCTTAGCGTAGAGGCAGACTCCACCTTTGAACCTGAATCGAGAATGGAGTTCGTAACCAGGACAAAGCATATGGACCTTGTTGGTGGACGAGTTTACTTGTGTTTCTGTTAGAGCCAGAATATCCGGTGTTTTCGTCTGTAGGTGATGGTGGACGTCATTGATGTTCTTGTTGAGTCCGCGGATGTTACAAAAATTAATCTTTAATGTTGAGTCCCCTCGAGTACCTCTCGCCCGGAAATCCGAATGGAGAGGTATTTTGCTTCCGGAGTGTTTTACTCTAGGAGACTTCATCATTATTACTATTAAATTACTATTAAATAATTAATTAATAATGTCAAATCAAAATATCAAAACACCCTATATATATATATATATATATATATATATATATGGTAAGCAAATATCAGTTCAGAAAGATAAATCAGATAAAATATTTCAAGATAAAATTCTCGAATTCAGCAATGAAGTTCCAAACCAATGTTCAAAGTTTATTGCTGTGTTTTTATAGAAGGAAAAAAAACAAAAGATAATTCTTTTTCAAAAACACAATTTCAAGTAGTCACTTAAACGTATGGGCGCCAATGTAATGAGAATACAAGTTATTTGTTGTGATAAAATGCCCAGACTATTCAGTGAAGAGTGGTGTGGAGTTCTTTGGACCGCCTTGCTAGTTTCAAATTTTTTATGTTTCAAGCAAAGTTTCAGAAATTGTGAATTTGAATGGACGCCAGAATTTACATTCAAACCAGGACAAAAATCCAAATTCCCTATTCAATAATGATTGCAAATCATATAACTTCCCTTCTGTATATACCTACAGCAATAAAACAAATACCTACTTATAACAATCTATTTACAAAATTTACATTTTCCAATTCCTTAACATTTGAATGCAAAATTCATTTTTAATTCCAATGTAAGAAAACTAATATTGTTTTGTTTGCTGAATCTGTCGGTTTTGTCGATGTACCTTGATTGTATTTTCTTTGTCTAGCACTTAGCTAGACTTTACGAAGTGGTTTGGCTCGCAATCAGGGGGTACTTATAGCTGCTGGGCGACCGATCAGGTGAACACAAGCATCAGCTTCTGGTCCATCGAGTGTGTTCTCAGCGATTCAAGATGAAAAACGATATTGTTTGTGTCAGAATTTGCTATACAAAAATTCTACTTCTTGAAACTTGGAATATTTTCAATGCACTCCTCAACTTGTTACACTTGGGTGTAATCTCATCAAGAGATTATAACTAAAAATTAATTGAGTATACAAATGAGGAAAATCCAATACTGAAATTGAAGAATTATTTTTAAAAATTCTTATGAATTAATAAAAATTGATCTTTGCTTTATATATGGAAAATATGATTTTTTCTCTGATCTTGAGCAGCCAAGATAATTCGTTATCAACAATTGAAAATCATCATTTGGCACAATCAAGTGTGTTGAATTTGATTTACAAAATGACTTCAATTTCAGCGATATTCAAGAAAGGTATATGAGAATGAATGTTTGACCAGCCGTCAAATACTTCTTCAAAAAGGTTTCTAAAAATTCAAAGAACAAACTCCAAGTACCAAATTTATACATGAAATATATACATGCAAATATATATTTATATATATATATATATATATTATATATATATATATATATATATATGATCACTTCAACCACATCAAAATCACAGCTTGGTGATTATTTCACCAAATATGGAACCATACCAAAGATATATAAAAACTCATGGAAAATACATACATGTGGGATTCATAATCCTGACAGAATTCTTCAAAAATATATAGTAACGACACTGAATGATGAATCTAATCACTGTTTTCTTAAACAAAATATATAAATTACTTCAGATATTCCTTTATGAAGAACTATCTGACGTTATCGTTAAAATTATTTGAATGTGACATATTTAAAATATAATTGGTCAAAACATCGCTTCCAATACATACCCTCCTGACATCACTCACAAGTCACTGATTCGAAATCATAATCGCGGAGAAAGAAAAATGCTCTATTCAATAAATTATTTCAACATGGCATATTCTACTCCATTAATTAATGGCCGACGAGCTTCAGAAAACCATATATCTTAATTGTCGGGAGATCAGAAAAAAAGGACGAGAATCCCATGCTCATCGCCTCAAATATCATCGTACTGTCAGATTCTTTGCGACAGTTCTTCTTCCCTAGCCGTAATGATTGTTCCATTACCCACGGTTAGATGTCGCTAGGATTTTCAATAGGGAAGTAAATGAATCTCGAGCATACAATAAGAAATCTAACAGATATATCGTTACAACTTTAAGAGCAATTCCAATCAATAATCCAAACCAAGAAACAGCCTACAACTATTTGAGCAAGAAACCACTTACCTGCTATCCGGATCACATTCCACACAGGACATAACCAACAATGAAAGGGGGTCAACGTTGGACAGGTTCACTTTCCGAAGCACTGGTCACAGCCAGGAGTCTTCGTGAGTGTGAGTGCACAAACGTAACGAACTACAAGTATTCTTCAAAAACACAAATAAACGAAGTGATAACATTGGACACTTTTTGAGGTCTTTGGTAATATTTATCCACAGTGGTGAACTTTATTCCATACTCATAACCTTTTCGTCAATATAACCTATAAATATGTATTTGCTACATTAATTCTATTACGCATGAGCAAGTCATGTGATGATTTTTTCAAGTTCATAGATTCAATTTTATTCAATATAAGCTAGAGGAATAGGATTTTGAAATCTTTGGAAATGCATTTCAATGAAAAGAAATACAAATTCAACTATTTTCTGTTTCATCATTCATCATTTGATCATATCACGAACTATATTTTCATGTGACAATAACTTGACTCCAATCAAAGCAACAAGATGGCGCAACTGAACTCTGCTGGGCTGTATGATGATCATGTTTCCATAGGCGTACCGACTGAGATGGAATAAGGTAATAAAAGATAGGTGAAATGGTGTTTGAAAAAGAGTAAGAACAACATAGCCGGACTTTCCATTGTTATAATAAAAGTTTTGTAAAAGAATCAAATGAAATCGATAATAAATCAAATCAATCAAGCTTACTATCATAACAAATTGCAAAGTTATTGTGATGACCAGTGGTTTATAAAATAATAATAATCAATCAATAAAAAACAAAATAAAATAAACAACCCACATCATCATAATAATATATTTACAACTAATATATATATATATATATATATATATATATATATATTAATATAATGAGAATTGTAAAAATATTGTTGTTAAATTAAGTTTCACTTTGGTTCAAATTGATATGATAGATAAATTATTTTCGCTCTTTATAATATATTTTTGCAATGTAATAATAATTGCTAGCTATCGTCACTGTTCTTTCGTCACGTTGCTGCCAATTGTTATCACTTTTTTTACCACGACTAAACTCAGTTGGTACGCCTCTCGTCTCAGATAGCCGGTTCAGGCAATTGAGCCACTAGCCACTGCTTGATGTCAAATTTCAATCTATTCAATGTTTATAAGTATGATTGTTGATTATTGTGGAAAACAAACGACAAATTATCAAAAAGCAATATTTCCTTCATTCAGGAAAACTTAAATTAACCTGGCCTACGATAGATAACTTATTCTATGGTCAATCTACAAATTTTCATGGATAATCATGATAAACAGGTCATGGATAAATAGACACAACCTCACTTTTACCTTGAAAGTGGAAATGTCTTTAATAGTTCAAAATCAAATGGAATAAAGTTCTTCTGATGGAATATGAGTTATTAGTGAAATTGTTCAGTTCGTGATGTGCACTAGGAAAGTTTATACCTGACGCTGGAACTGTCGCTGTTCAATACACAACCAGAATTTGGATTCCCTTTCAATCCAATGCTCTCAGGAACTCCAATACCAAAAAGAAGGAACCATACAAATCCAGAAATCTGCTTTGGAGTACTTGTATATGGAGTACATACAAGGTTATGTAGTTTGCTGCTTATAATTATTGAAATTATTGAATTTTTCTTATCCTCCTAACAAAACGTGGCATTCTTTTTCAAATTATCTCCGATCTCTTTTGGCTTTGTTTTTTCCGTCACTTGGATACCATTTTTCCTCATTCCTTTTGATTTGAATTTTTGAATTCGCGCACTATGTTCTCACATTTTCACTGTTTGGGGTTATTAGTCGAAACTTATAAATAAAACTATTTTTCCTTTCTTACAGACTATTTACAATATTCAATCAAAATTGTCTCTGACAATTTTCCGTTCTTATTTTCTCACAATTTCAAATCTTACATTCTACCATACAGTTCCCTGATTGGCTATTGTCATCAATAAGTTTGTTGTTCTCCCATTGGCTATTTTTAGTTACTTACAATTTCATTTACTGTTTGTTTCAAGTTATAATTTGTTTATCACATTTTATTCCGGATGATTTCGTAAATCTAGACCTTTCTTGTTGTCTTTTGAATAATTATGGGTTGTAATCATTATGACAGTGTATGGAATTGATTGTATTATAGTATTTGAATATTTTTATCTATTAATATTATACAGAGGCTTCATAAAGGAAATAGAATTTCAAAATATGTAAAAACAATATCTCTTGAACTAATAGCTATTAAGTAATTATTCTTTTTGTGTTTTTTTTTATGAAATTGTTTCCTTTTTTCATTTTAAAATATATAATTGGTTTTTCATAACATAACAATATATATATATATATATATATATATAGAGGGTGAGAGGGTGAGAAGGTTAGACGACTGTCTAAGTTAAAGAAGAATCCTTTTTAAATTCGGGTATGCAGTCAACAAGGGGATGGAAAATAAAGTGAACCCTTTTTTCTATTCAAGCTTTCGAGTCATTCATTGTCTCTTCATCAGGAACTCTACAATGAATTGAAATTGAACATTATTAGATTTGAAAAACAATTCGGCATGTGTGTACTTACGAAAGTGAGGTTAAGAATCCCTTTCACTTGCCGCAATTTATAAAATAACATGTCACAACTTGGTATAGTCATATATAGTTGAAACTTTGATCAAAATTGATCCCGAAAACATACGTGTATAAACATTCTAAAATTCCAAATGGGCTCTTATGGAGATCATATTGGGTCCAAGAGGAAGTGGTGAATGATGAATGACAATTGAAGTATAAATGAAGTTGACACTTGACAGTATGACAAATTGATAATGCCAACATACAATGAGGTGAAAAATAATACCACCAACAAATCAAAGGTACCAACTTAATGTAAATTGAAACGGTTTTTTGATATGTCTCATAATGAGAATGACAGAGTGGATATGAGCTATAAAGCGGTGAAAAATTCAAATACCAACAATTTAAGGGTACCAACTTATGTTCAATGAATTGAATTTTGGTCTGTCTCATAAGAAGAACGACTAAGTGAATATGAATAGATTATGCTGAGATTATCAATGTCAGTTCTAGAATTCATTGAATTTGGTTCTTCGAAAATTTGTGTCATTTCGAGAAAAGTTATCTTTTTTAAATTAGATTCATGTTCCAAGATATTCACATTATCATAATCTGGGTTATGGTTCAAAGCAATGGTGTGATGAGCTAATGAACAAGTTTTTTTTTCTGATATCGCTTCTATGGGAGGTAATTCTGTCTTCCAATTTCCTTTTAGTTTGGCCAATGTACTTCTTTTCACATTTAGAACATGGGATACAATACACCAAGTTCGAATTGTCATATAGAGGATCTTTGTCTTTTAGTTTTGAAAAATATTGTTTATTACCATTTGGTTTTTGTAAGAATTTTGATGTTAGGAATCTTGGAAAATAATTTGTTAAATGTATAATTAAGAGATTCTATATGTAGCAATGTAAGGTGAAACGTTGGTTGTAAATTGTTATTATTTGAATTAATTATATCATTATTATTATTATTATTGTTGGGGTGATCAATAGCAATGGAAGACCTAATGAAAATCAATTCATAAACAAGTTTTCGTGGGTAACTACTATTAATGAAAAGTTGCAAAAGTTTCTGTAGATTGATAGTTTGTAGTGAAGGGTGACTTGTTTTAATTACTCTGTCTTTCATGCACAAAACCAGATTTAACTCTTGTCTGTGTCGATGATATGATTCGTAATGTAAGAATCTTCCTGAAGCAGCTGGTTTGGTATACCAGCTGGTGATTAGAGTATTGTCTACCCTTCTGATTACTTTTGTATCTAAGAAGGGGACACTCTGTTCGATGTTTTCCCATTCGATGGTAAATTGTAGTTTTTCATGGTAAGAGTTGAGAACAAGTAACAGTTCTTATGAATTGTCCTGAAGACACTAATATGATGTCATCTACATATTTAAAAAAAAGGGATCTCAAATTGAATTTTGCTTAAACAATCCTCAATAAGTTCTACCATTACATATTGAGCGATTTTCCCCGATAATCGCTCAATATGTAATGGATGATCTTATCGAGGATTATTTAAGCAAAATTCAATTTGAAATCCCCGTTTCAAAAAAATATGTAGATGACATCATATTAAGTGCCCCTCAGGACAAATTACAAGAATTGTTACTTGTTTTTAACTCTTACCATGGAAAACTACAATTTTCCATTGAAGAAGAAAACATCGAACAGAGTGTCCCCTTCTTAGATACAAAAGTAATCAGAAGGATAGACAAGCTGGTATACCAAACCAGGTGCTTCAGGAAGATTCTTACATTACGAATCATATCATCGACACAGACCAAAGATAAATCTGGTTTTGTGCATGGAAGACAGAGTAATTAAAACAAGACACACTTCACTACGCTATCTAAAACTTCCAATCATCATAAATTGGTTACAAACTATATATTCTCGTAGTATATTGTATGATACCTCACTAATATATTAATGATTATTTTCAAATAATAACAAACAACAAGTTTCTTTCTCATTAGAATCTTAATTAAATTGTGCAAATTATTTAAGTTACAGTAAAACCATGTTCTAATTTTTAACGAAAGAAAAGTCATTGCAATTGAACTTGCATACCATGTTCTCGAAGATAACCATGTGTCCCCATGTGTCCCCATGTGTCCCCATGTGTCCCCATGTGTCCCCATGTGTCCCGAGGTGTCCCGAGGTGGACCGAGATAGGGAGATTTTTCTATAAACATGATTGATGTGGCAGCGAGTGTCAGTTGCAGTTGAGACGTTGAAGTGTAAACATGTCTATGCTAGTACCTGATCCCAACTGTTATGGCGTCCGTCTGAACGGATTGAAGTATTTCATTGGAAGAGAACCAATAATAACTGAAGGTAATACCTTAAAACTGGGTCGAGATACCTATGAACTGACCGACGGGTTGAAAGAACTCCTAACCAAAAAGCAACCCACAAATTTCACCGAACAGGATATTCTAAACTATAAAACGATTTTGATGCTAACCAATGCACACAAGAGAACTGATGGAAGAACTAATGGTAATAGTTCATGGAAATACAAGAATATAATTTCCAAATTTGTTTCCAAAGATAAAATGGAGACCAAAGAAGGGGGGTACAGTACTGAAAAGGATAACCAACCAAGAGAAGATATATAACGATCACCCTGTAGATTGCGATCAAAACATGGAGATCGTTCAGCAAGAGCACACGCTTCCCATCGAGAACTTTGACGTTTACGATGTGGGGCATAGAGGGGGCGGTGGTGATGGAGGGGGAAGTAAACATGGCAGCCTATTGCCAAATTCCTTCCGAGCTGTTATCTGTGGTCCTAGCGGATCAGGAAAAACGAACCTTGTGATGTCATTGTTGGGGAATGACAATGGCTCCAAATTCGCAAATATCTACGTCTATTCGAAATCCTTGTACCAGACCAAGTATCAATTCCTAGAAGAAGTGCTGAGCGGTGTAGAAGATGTGGGCTATTTCCCATACAGAGACAACGACAACGATTATATTCGAGTGTGAAACGAAGGCTCTTACTCTTTCAACATAAAAACAAGTGAGCCACAGCCAGTCACGAAATTTGAATTTTGATTGGACAAGGACTAGAGAAGAATCTTTGGTCCTTGCCATGGTGGTGAATCTCAAAAATAGCCGAGAATTTTTTTTTTGATATAAATGTTTTGAAAAATATTAATTTCTATGGAGGATGCAGCTTTCGCTACCCTGTATAGATTAATGAATAGCCTATTACTCCAGAGAGCGCCTAGGACGTTGAAAACGCGAGGGGTAGTCTATATTGTGATCAGTGGCTTCCCTCACAAGATCATTCTCGTGGGCTATTGCACAAACAGATACTTTCTGATTGCGTTCTCTGATGAAAGACAGATTTAAGTCCTCTCGTATCCGTTCGTTCGGCACGTACCACGGAGCGTTCGTTATCATTCGCAGTACTTTCATATGCGATTGTTCGAGGACGCGGATGCTCGTTCTGCAGGTCTGGCCCCAGGTGGCGGAGGCATACAGAATGACAGGTCTGAAAACTATTTTGTAGATCATAACTTTATTTTTCAGGGAAAGTTTACTCTTACTCTTCACTAACGGATAGAATGATGCGATTTTCTCATGTATTTTATTATTTATCAATTTAACGTGTGGCCTCCAGGTGAATCGGCAATCCAATGTGAGCTCGAGGTACTTGACCTGCTCCAACCGATCCATCTCCCTTTCAGAGACAGTTACTCCTTTCTCCGGTTTGTTTCTTTTGCGAACCATCGAGATAGCCCGCGTTTTGTCAGGATTCACCCTCATTTTCCACTCCAGATACCACTGGAGTAAAGAGCTTAGAGCATAGGAGACAATATTGCCCCCTGAGGAAGGCCGGCCTCAATTGCTCTCGAATCCGAGAGACATTTGTCGACTTTGACTCGGAATGTCCTACCCATGAAAAATGATTTCAGCCACTTTACCAGACCCAGAGGCAAGTGGAAAGTCTATCAATTTTGAAATCAAGCCTTCATGCCATACTCTATCGAACGCTTTACTGATGTCAAGAAGTACGACATTCGGTAGGACATTTCTGTTATCCACTTCATCGTCGAGCTTTTCCAGGACGATTTTCTCAGCCAACTCAGCTGAACTGCAAAGCAGACTGATTGGACTATAATTTTGTGGAAAGGTCGGGTTTTTTCCTTCTTTCGGAATTATCACCACGACGGCATGCTTTCACCTTCGAGGAAATCTTTTGAGGCGCATCGAATTGTTTATTATGTTGGTAACACGGCTCCACTGCACGTGCTCAGCCTTCGGATCCCCTGCAACAATAACGGGTTGATCTGTTTCCATTAGAAGCACATCGAGTTCTTCAGGGAGTATTCTATTGTTGGGAGGGTTATTGGCACTGATTAAACGAATAGGACCACTCCTCGTGTTGAAAACAATACCTACTGATTCTATAGCATTCAATAGCATTGAAAATGCCGAGCTGCACGTGCGAATGATAGATAGCGTTTTACCAAAATGGCAACACCACCACCTGGACGCCTAATTCGGTCATTTCTAAGTATTTGTAGTTAGGAAATCTAACAGGTTGTCCATTGAGACGAGTCTCTTGCAGAAAAGCAACATCAATGTTGTTCTCTACAAGAAACTCTATAAACTTGAGTCTAATCTGTAGAATATCGTTACAATTCCAACTCACCGCTTTGATGAAATTCGGAAGCTGCCTTTCACCCATTAGTTGGGATTGAGAATTTTGCAGCAGCTTCTGCAAACTGTGCAAACAGCATCCTCATCTGATCCAAAGTGGAAATTATGTATTTGGGGCTATTTGTGATTGTACTAATTAGATAGGGAGGGTGCCTTGCGCAGTCGCCTTTTGTGTCTTAACCAAATTTCGCACTGATTTGAAGCAGGGTCCAGCAGGCGCCTTAACCGTTTACATTTGGGACATTTTGCAGTGTGACCCCACTACAATTCGCACACTTGGCCGGTTCATTACGAGGCTTTTGGCATTCCCTCATAATGTGATTCTCACCACACTTCACACAAGCAGAAACAGCACAGCAGTTCAGCTGACAGTGGACGTATCTGTGTCAGCGGTGGCATTGGCCTACAAAGATCCTGGGTCTCTGTGGCTCAGCTGTCACTTGAACGTTCAAAATATCTGTGACTTTGAAGATATGTTTTTGTTCTTTATCTAAAGAACTAATACTATCGGCAAAGGAGTTTTTGATGAATTCAGTTCACGCATACGGGTGAACCCCCTCCGAATCAGCTCGTTCTGGATGTCATAACGATTTAAGAATTCAGAAACTCCCCTGAATCTCAATTTTTTAACATCAGTTAGACTATAGGTGTGAAACAGGATATCTTGATCTTTCAAAATTATGGATATTCTCCTGTAGACTTTGGGAGAGTACGGAAAAATATTGATCCCGTCAAATATATTCCTTGACAGTTTATTCAATCATGAGAAATGCAATGCATAAAGTACACAAGTCGTCTTCACCAAGGATTCAATATAAATTGAAACACAACTGGTAGACCACAGGCGAAAAATAACTACTTTCCTAGCAAAAACCACGCAGAACGTTGAACGATATTCACCTGCCAATCCATGCAAACTTCCATATGAATGGATATTGATCGCAAATGTTTCTTTCTGATAAGCTCGATTATGTTTAATTCATGTCGTCTCCGCTCAACAAACCGCATACCGGTTTCAGGCTTTTTGGCCCTCATCAGTACTGAGTGGTCACCAGCCAGAGATTCGGAGAGCTCTGGCCGAAGCGAAACACAACATAAATTAAATATTAAATCACCATCGAGCTTACAACTTCTTTAGGTACGTCGGAGAAGATAACTTTTAACCGGCGGCACCTAATAACAGAAAGAAACACTCCATACATTTCTCCTACCTCGATAGGATTCTGAATGAGAGATTCCTTCTCAGTAGGAGTGGCTTGGGTTGCCCGACTGGCATATATTTGAAGAAAAAAGAAGCCAAGTGAAGGGGATAAAATGAGAAATGCAATGCGTAAAGTACACAAAGTCGTCTTCACCAACGATTCAATATAAATTGAAACACAACTGGAAGTACGGAGTAGTCACCAGCCAGTGATACGGAGAGCTCTGGCCGAATCGAGACACAACATCAAATAAATCACCATCGAGCTTACAACATCTTTGGTACGCCGGAAAAGATAACTTTCAAGCGGCGGCACCTAGTGACAGAAAGGAACACTCCATACATTTCTTCTACTTCGAAAGGATCCTGAATGAAAGATTCCTCCTCAGTAGGAGTGGCTTAGGTTGCCCGACTGGCATATATTCAAAGAGAGAAGAAGCCAAGTGAAGGGAGATAAAATAAGGAATGCAATGCATAAAGTACACAAAGTCGTCTTCACCAAGGATTCAATATAAATTGAAACAAAACGCGAAAAACAATGACTTTCCTAGAAAATACCACGCAGAACGTTGAATGATATTCAACTGACAATCCATGCAAACTTCCATATACATGGATATTGATCGCAAATGTTTCTTTCTGATAAGCTCGATTATATTAGCAAAAGATTTTCCATGAAACTAGGGTTATCAAAGTTCAATATCGCCATGACATTACAAGGTTTAGACAAAATGTGAATGTCTTCCAAATCCGGTGTCCATTGCACTATTGCACCCTCGCATAATACAAATTATACAGTTGATTTGGACGCTATTGTTTCAGATAAAATTTGTGATGAAATACCCTCTACATCATTTCCGATTGAAAAGTTTTCATTTTTATCAAAATTGAAACTTGCAGACCCACACTTTCATGAAAGTGGATCTATTGATCTTCTCCTGGGAAATGACATTTCCTTACGTTTCGCAGGACGGTAGATTGTATAATGGTCCTGATCAACCAGTTTGTATCAACACTATATTCGGCTGGGTCGTTAAAGGAAAAATTTCATTGACACCTTGTATTTCAAAGTCCATAAAATCATTTTTCACAAAATTTGCGGATACCAATTTAGATTTAACTTTACAAAATTTTTGGCAAATAGAAGAGATACCCGATACGCCGGTTACTTCTGCCGATTATCGATATTGTGAAAATTACTTTTCCGAAACTACTACTCGAAGCCAGGAAGGAAGATATATCACTTCCTTTCAAAACTGTCGCTCCCGATTTTGGAAATACCCGTTTGGTGGCGCTCCGCCGCTTTTTCTTTTTAGAGAAAAGATTATTGCAAAATCCAAACTTTCATAAGGCATACTCCGTAGGGATATCTGATTATTTAGATAGCAATCATATGAGGCAAGTCACTGAGCCTCCACGTTCTCAATCAAATAACTATTTTTACATAGCCCACCATGCTGTTTTCAAAAAGATTCAACATCCACTCCCCTACGCGTGGTGTTCGATGCTTCTAGTCATGCAACTGACAAAATTTCATTGAATAATGCCCTTTACGTGGGCCCTAAACTGCAAAATGACCTCGTAAAAATATTACTCCATTTTAGGTTGCATAAATTTGTTATATGTTGTGATTCGCGACAAATGTATCGAATGATATTGGTAACTCCAGAACATATAAATTTTCAGAGAATATTTTGGCGTTTTTCTTCTGACGAACCCATAAAAGATTATGAAATAAATCGCTTACTTTTTGGAGTTTCTTGTTCAGCCTTTTTGGCGATAAGATGTATCTCGCAGTTAGCTGCAGATTATAATGACCTGCCTTCAGCTTCAGAAGTACGCAGAAACTCTGTGTATATTGATGGTATATTTTTTGGACATAATTCGGTTACACAAACGAGAGCTTTCTCGATAGTAGGTGTTGACTTTTGTGGCCCTTTTTCCATAACCATGGGTAGATTACGTGGTTCTCGAACCGTTAAATCATACGTTTGCTTATTCATTTGTGTCGCTACGAAAGCAGTTCACGTAGAATTAGTCTCGATCTATCTACAGAAGCCTCCTTAGCTGCATTGCGCAGATTCATAGCTAGAAGAGGTAGATGCACAACCATCATTTCTGATAATGGAACTTATTTCGTAGGGGCAGTAAAATATTTACAAAAACTTTTTGTTCGCGCTATTAAACAAGAGTCGATTACTTGGAAATATAATTGCGCTAGCAATCCCCATATGGAAGGCATTTGGGAAGCTAATATCAAATCGCTGAAGTCACATTTGTATAGAGTAATAGGCAGTCAACTGTTAACATATGAAGAGTTCAATACGGTTCTTATTCAGCCTGAAGCAGTTTTGAACTCTCGGCCTTTATTTCCCATGAGTACGGATCCGAACGATTTGTCCGGTCACTTTTTGAGTCTAGAGCTTTTTACGACTATTCCGGACCCCTATTATACAAATATTGCCATCAATAGATTGACCAGATATCAATTGTTGCAAAGAATTCATCGCGATCTGTGGAATCGATGGCATCATGAGTATCTGCATACTCTGCAGCAAAGAAACAAATGGACAAATCCAGCTCAACCCGTTTAGATAGGAACTATGACAACACCAATCCCCTAGAGTGGGTACTTGGTAGGATTTTCGAACTGATTTTTGGGACAGACAATATTGCCAGAGTGGCAGTAGTAAAAACAACTAAGGGCATCATTAAGCGACCCTTAGTAAAACTATGTCCATTACCCACTTGTTGATAAATCTGAATATGCCCCCAGCATTTTCAGGGGGGTGGGAATGTTTCGTTTCCACTTCTGATTATTACGTTTGTTTGTTAATGATAATTTGTTCATAAGACAACCCTTAGCAATCCTTGCTCAATCAAAAGAACCTAACTCCTATCAAATTACTATTCCACGTCCTACCCTCGTATCTCGCTTCGATAGCAACGATATTGAAGAATGAATCGAGAGTGCCGCCTAAGCCAAGAACCTTAGACAAAAAAGTAAAATAATTCGCGAAATGAATTCTAAATACCAATTGTATAAAGAAAAAATAGAATGAACAAGTAATGAGTATATAAACATAAAAAAAAAGTAATAATCAGAAGTGGAAACGAAATACTTGGCTTCTTCTCTCTCTGAATATATGCCAGTCGAGCAACCTAAGCCTCTCCTACTGAGGGAGAATCTTCCATTTAGAATCCTATCGAGGTGTGAGAAATATATGGAGTATTTCTTTCTGTCACTAGGTGCCGCCGGTTAAAAGTGATCTTTTCCGACGTACCTAAAGATGTTGTTGGCTCGATGGTGATTTAATTTATGTTGTGTCTCGCTTCGTCCAGAGCTCTTCGGATCTGTGGCTGGTGACCACTCCGTACTGATGAGGGCCAAAAAGCCTGAAACCGGTATGCGGATTTATAGGCGGACACGACATGAATTAAACATAATCGAGTTCATCAGAAAGAAACATTTGCGATCAATATCCATCTATATGGAAGTTTGCATGGATTGTCAAGTGAATATCATTCAACTTTCTGCATGGTGTTTTCTAGGAAAGTAGTTGTTCTTTGACTGTGGTCTACCAGTTGTGTTCCAATTAATATTGAATCTTCGGTGAAGACGACTTTGTGTACTTTCTGCATTGAATTTCTTATTTTATCTCCCTTCACTTGGCTTCTTCTCTCTTCAAATATATGCCAGTTGGGCAACCTAAGCCACTCCTACTGAAGAGGAATCTTCCATTCAGATTCCTGTCGAAGTAGGAGAAATGTATGGAGTGTTTCTTTCTGTCACTAGGTGCCGCCGGTTAAAAGTTATCTTTTCCGACGTAACTGAAGATGTTGTAGGCTCGATGGTGATTTAATTTATGTTGTGTCTCGCTTCGGCCAGAGCTCTCCGGATCTCTGGCTGGTGACCACTCCGTACTGATGAGGGCGCAGAAGCCTGAAACCGATATGCGGATTGTTAGGCAGACACGACATGAATTAAACATAATCGAGCTTATCAGAAAGAAACACTTGCGTTCATTATCCATTCATATGGAAGTTTGCATGGATTGTCAGGTGAATATAATTCAACGTTCTGCGTAGTATTTGCTGGGAAAGTCGTTGTTTTTCACCTGTGGTCTACCAGTTGTGTTTCAATGTATATTGAATCCTGAAGACGACTTTGTGTACTTTATGCATTGCATTCCTTATTTTATCTCCCTTCACTTGGCTTCTTCTCTCTTCGAATATATGCCAGTTGGGCCCTAAGCCACTCCTACTGAGAAGGAATCTTCCATTCAGGACCCTATCGAGGTAGGAGAAATATATGGAGTGTTTCCTCCTGTCACTAGGTGCCGCCGGTTGATAGTTATCTTTTCCGACGTATGGTGATGACGATGGTGATTTATTTTATGTTATGTCTCGCTTCGGCCAGAGCTCTCCGGATCTCTGGCTGGTGACTACTCCGTACTGATGAGGGCCAAAAAGCCTGAAACCGGTATGCGGATTGTTAGGCGGAGACGACATGAATTAAACATAATCGAGCTTATCAGAAAGAAACATTTGCGATCAATATCCATTTATATGAAAGTTTGCATGGATTGTCAGGTGAATATCATTCAACATTCCGCGTGGTATTTGCTAGGAAAGTAGTTGTTTTTCGCCCGTGGTCAACCATATTGAATCCTTGGTGAAGACGACTTTGTGTACTTCATGCATTTTATTTCTTATGACTGAACAAACTGTCAAAGAATATATTTGACGGGATCAAGATTTTTCTGAACTCTCCCAAAGACTACAGGAAAATATCTAGTATTTTCAAAAATCGAGATATTTAGTTTTACACCTGTAGTCTAACTGATGTTAAGAAATTGAGATTCAGGGGAGTTTCTGAATTCTTAGATTGTTATGACATCCAGAACGAGCTGATTGAGAGGGGGTTCGCCCTGGTCTCAGTGGCCAGTATGTGCAAACTGAATTCATCAAAAACTCCTTTGCCGAAGGTATTGGTTCTTTTAGATAAAGAACAGAAATATATCTTCCAAGTCACAGATAATTTGAACGTTCAAGTGACAGCTGAGCCACAGAGACCCAGGATCTCTGTAGGCCAATGCCACCGCTGACAGAGATACGTCCACTGTCAGCTGAACTGCTGTACTGTTTCTGCTTGTGTAAAGTGTGGGAGAATCACATACGAGAGGATGGCAAAAGCCTCGTAATGAACCGGCCAAGTGTGCGAATTGTAGTGGGGGTCACACTGCAAATTAGCGAGGAAGTCCCAAATGTAAACGGTTAAGGCGACTGGTGAACCCTGCTTCAAATCAGTACGAAATTTGGCTAAGACACAAGCGGCGACTGCGCAAGAGCCCCTCCCTATCCAATTAGTTAAATCACAAATAGCCCCAAATACATCATGTCCACTTTGGATCACAGTTCGCAGAAGCTGCTGCAAAATTATCAATCCCAACTAATGGGTGAAAGGCAGCTTCCGAATTTCATCAAAGCGGTGAGTTGGAATTGTAACGATATTCTCCAGAAAAGACTTCAAATTTCTTGTAGAGAACAACATTGATGTTGCTTTTCTGCAAGAGACTCGTCTCAATGGACAACCTGTTAGATTTCCTAACTATAAATACTTAGAAATTACCAAATTGGGCATCCAGGTGGTGGTGTTGCCATTTAGGTAAAACGCTATCATTCGCACGTGCAGCTCGGCATTTCCAATGATGATACCCATGGTATTAGTATCAGTAGGTATTGTTTTCAACACGAGGAGTGGTCCTATTCGTTTAATCAGTGCCTATAACCCTCCGAACAATAGAATACTCCCTGAAGAGCTCGATGTGCTACTAATGGAAACAGATCAACCCGTTATTGTTGCAGGTGATCCGAAGGCTAAGCACGTGCAGTGGAGCCGTGTTACCAACATAATAAACAATTTGATGCGCCTCAAAAGATTTACTCGAAAGTGGAAGCATGCCATCGTGGTGATGATCTCGAAAGAAGGGAAAAACCCGACGTTTCCACAAAATTATCGTCCAATCAGTCTGCTTTGCAGTTCAGCTGAGTTGGCTGGGAAAATCGTCCTGGAAAAGCTCGACGATGAAGTGGATGACAGAAATGTCCTACCGAATTCTTGACATCAGTAAAGCGTTCGATAGAGTATGGCATGAAGGCTTGCTTTCAAAATTGATAGCCTCTGGGTCTGGTGAAGAGGCTAAAATCGTTTCTCATGGGTAGGATATCTCGAGGGTTCGCAAGAGAAACAAACCGCAGAAAAAAGTTACTGTCTCTGAAAGGGAGATATATTGGTTGGACCAGGTCAAGTACTTCGGGCTCACATTGGATCGCCGACTCACCTGGAGGCCACACGTTGAATTGATAAATAATAGAATACATGAGGAAATCGCATCACTCTATCCGTTAGTAAAGAGGAAAAGTAAACTTTCCCTGAAAAATAAAGTTATGATCTACAAAATAGTTTTCAGACCTGTCATTTTGTATGCCTCCGCCACCCGGAGCCAGACCTGCAGAACGAGCATTCGCATCCTGGAACAGGCGCAAATGAAAGTTCTGCGAATGATAACGAACGCTCCGTGGTACGTGCGGAACGAACGGATACTTGAGGATTTAAATCTACCTTCCATCAGAGAACGCAATCAGGAAGTATCTGATTGTGCAATAGCCCACGAGAATGATCTCGTGAGGGAAGCCACTGATTACAATATAGACGACCCCTCGCGTTTTAAACGTCCTAGGCGCTCTCTGGAGTAATGGGCTATTTATCAATCTATACAGGGTAGCGAAAGCTGCATTCTCCATATAAATTGATATTTTTCAAAACATTTAGATCAAAAATTATTTTCCGGCTATTTTTGAGATTCACCACCATGGCAAGGACCGAAGATTCTTCTCTAGTCCTTGTCCAATTGAAATTCAAATTTCGTGAATGGCTGTGGCTCACTTGTTTTTATGTTTAAAGAGTAAGAGCCTTCGTTTTACACTCGAATATAATAGTGATAGTAGACCCTGAATAATCCCACTATAATAATGTTTTGATTGGCCAAAACGTATATGAATGATTTGAATTGAAAGTTTTCATTGGTTTTTAGAAAAGTTAAAAAATAATCAGAATACTTGTGATCTACATTTAGTTCCCCAGGAATTCGAAAAATAAGTTACTATCAGTTACCTCCCTCGAAAGAGGTTGTCAAAAAATCTAATCGGTTTTCAAAGATCATATAGAAATATGGAAACCCGACGAAATTTCATCAACCTTCTATTTACTTGAATAAATTTAGTATTAAGCAGCGGCAATTCTACTCCATTGCTAAAAAAATTACTTTTGACCTTGAATAATAAATATTAATTTCTTATTGCTAGAAAGCCCCATTTCCCAAGGTCGCGGCAGACTTCGAGCAAATACTCAAAAAGCACATTACAGTCTTGTAGAATAAATATGAATAGATCATTCCACAAGGCATTCATCCACTTCAGCAGCCATGCGCTGTGGCATCAATATGAAAATAATTTGCTCCAATACAGGCTGGTCGGAACATTCATATTGCTTTCTATAACAGACCTAAGGCAGAATAGGTTTTGATGAAATACTTATAATAATCATTGGGAAATTACTATACTTGGTAAAAATAACCTATGATTTCATGCTATTGGGTAAGATTTCATATCTTTCGAAATCTTCAATCTGATCGACGAAGATGCAAAGTATAATTTGTGGATTGGATGACTTTTGAGGAAGTTCATTCCAAATTATGTGAGCTGTTTCCTTCTCTCAGATCATTTGCACCCAAATTCCCGAAGTCTTACATACATTTGGATATAATTATTAGGTTTTTGGATCTTATCCAGGCATAAAATGTAGAATGAGTTGGCAGGTAGGTTGCTTGTTGATTCATCACTTTCACTTCGACATTCGCGACAATCTGATTTACAAAAAAAAACAGGTTGCATAATTTGAATTGAATTTTCTCAGGTTCAATACAACATATCGCATATACAGGGTTGAGCTATGCCTGCTTAACCCTCACTAAGATCTTGAAATGTGCAGAATTCAAACACCTATTTCAATTGTTGTCATCGGCAGTCAGAGGAACCTATGAGAAACGTATTGAGAAACGCAATACTTTGGTATTACGGCGCCCTATCGGATGTTGTTCTGTCATGAAACTTGTAATGTTCAATCAATAGGTCTCTACAAAATTCTAATATTTTCATATCGAATTGTTACTTGATATCTTGAAATGAAAAAAATATATCTCTGTGATTGACAATATCGGTTTTGTTTCAATGAATTCAGAATGAAGGATGTCTTAACCAAATTAGATCATAGCGGCTTACCGCCAGAAACAAAGAAATGCATAATTCAAATGAATATTGATTCTCGGGTCGCTACCGAAAAGGGTCATTCATGTTTATGTGTCACCATCGGCATTCTTGAAAGGACATTAAACGCGGTGAGGGTTAAAAGAAACGCAATGAATTATGGGATCGCGTAAGAACTAAAAACACAAGTTTTCCACCCATCACTTTGAATATATCATAGCGGCTATCCATACAAAATAATAGGAGAGATAGGCTATATAATCGTGGTTTCACAATGATCAGGGACATTCGAGATACAATATTCAAGATTCAACATTCGGCATTCGGCATTATTCGAATTCTAATTCAAGTCGAACTGAGTGAAGTAACCAAATTCAAATCAAGTCTATCTCAGTGAATTAAAATGAACAGTTTAACCAGTCGAATCAGAAAATTCATTCGATTTTGTTAGTAATGTAGTCGATGCAAATCTATCACAGTGTTCGGTTTCAGTACGAATAACCTGATTATAAATCAGTAATACATTATGTCGAGGTCAGTCTTACGAAATATGGATGCTGAAGTCTTTTCTATAACGATCAGTGCAAAATAACCCAACCGAGTATAGTCACGACGGCCCAACCATCTAAACTTCAACACATCTTATCAAAACCCCGGAACAAATGAACGGAAGAGATTTCAAATTGCAGAAGTGAATACTATAAACGGATTATAATAACTCCAAGAAATCCGAGGACGAATTTAATACGACTACGCGAATAAATATTCCAAGGTGTGTAAAGTGGTTTTTTGAATCTATGAGTGAGTACATTGTTATGTTTTATGTTTGGAAAGTTGACACTCCTCATCCGCATTTTCTTTCGAACCCTAGTTAAATCATTATTTTATACAAATATATTTTATATCTTTAAATTAAGGATAATGTTCACGAAGGAAATATTTGACAACTGATCATTTACCATGTTAAATTTGTCCATATTAGTTCTACTTTTATTGAAGTTTTTGTTCTTTTGACCATGACTGTATTTAGATACATGTTTTATTATATTCATCTACTATCACATCTTCCAGTTCATTATTTCAACTGTAAATTCAAATAACAAATGACCAACCCACGTTCCACGGTGAAACAGGTTGTGGAAGTATACTGAAACCGTTCTTAGTAAAATCTTCTGAGTTAATATTACTTTGATTACCAACACTCTGTATAGTTAAGATCATTTCTTTTGAGCAATCCTACAGGGGTAATGCAGGGTAGATTAATTTATAACACTTCGTATATGGCAAGGGGGCGCATTAATGGTGTCAGCTGTAGAGGGTTTCAATTTGGATTGAATTCACGCGTATATATGGTTTTTCACAAAAAGGGTCAAACTAACGTTTAATTGGTAAAAATAATTTGAAAAACAAGGAAATTTCCTCTTCAACGTGGAAAATAACAGTATATTGTTATGTTAGGAAAGATTCATAGAATAATGAAACTGATAATCCTGCATTATGATTAGGCATTCAAGTTATCGTGGTTCATGCTATGTTTGTTTTACAATTTTTTTATGCTTTTTACTATTCTAAAATCTTACACCATGTTTTAGTCAACGCATATGTATTCAAAAGGTCAGTACTGAAGTATTGTCAGTACTGAAGTATTGTCATTGTCATAAGTGTGTGACTAACAATACATTCATTTTGAATACACAATGAAAATAACATGGGAATTTAAATTCATGAAAAACATTGTATCCCAAGTAGATGAAATGGTATACAAGTTGGAACAACCTGTATGGTAAATCATATCAGGAGGAAACCCAACAGCGATATGTCAAAAACTATGCGAGGAAAATAATAAAATATCAAAATTATGAAAACAGGAAAATAAATATGAATTTAATCCGAATTTGTTCAAAGAATATAAGGTTTAGAATTATATATTGTAAATAAAATCATTAGAATAAGTTGGTTTAACAAACAGTGATATAGAAAGTGGGAATATACTTCAAAATTTATGAAAAGAAACAAAATCTGTGTGTTGTCAAGAGGAAATGTAAGAAGCTTGGAAAAAAGAAAAATTAAGATGTAAAGAAACGAAACCAGACACCAAGTTTAGAGAGGAAAATATAACAAAAATCAAGATAAAAACCAGCAGAACTATCTAAAACCGCTATATAACTGATTCACATACAAACGGAAAAATAAGCAAACTAGAAGAAACCACTTACCTTAGTAAAATAACAGAGTTCAGTCCATGCTATTCCCAGGAACAAAAAAGGGGCTCTATGCAATATAGCTGTATGTTCCAGTAAACACGAACACTTCCAAGAGGCAGGAGAACACCACAAAGGAAGAATTGCAAAGTATTTCAAAAGTTGAACTAAATACAGTGCAACGTATCAGGTCCAGAAACATATTGGTTATTTGATCACTTGTGTCCATTCTTTTGAACATTCAATGATTTTTCGTTGCTCACAGACTTTTTCATAACCTTCAAACGTTCATTCAACTAGTATCAACGGGCTCATAACCACACACCAACATGGATTTCGAGCAGACAGATCAACACAAACTGCTACTTGCGATCTTTTTGAGCATGTTTACGCGCTACTAGATAAGGGAAAGCACGTGGCAGGTCTGTTTTTCGACCTATCGCGTGCCTTCGATAGTTTAGACATAAAGTTAATCGAGAATAAATTGTACAATGTTGGATTCAGAGGAATTTTCTTGGACTGGACTGTGGACTTTCTCAGCAATAGGAAAATGATAGTCAAAGTAAAGGATGCTACATCCAACTCTCATATTATGAATAGAGGAGTTCCTCAGGGCTCTGTGCTCGGACCGCTAATATTCCCACTTTTTATAAACGACTTACCACTTCAACTAAAATGGCAACTACTGACGATATATGCGGACGATACCTCACTGGCGGTCTCGGCACATACCTCAGAGGAACTCATATCATCCATTGCAGATACTGTAAATTCTTTCGTGAACTGGTGTAAATGTAACGGTCTAATGGTTAATATCGATAATACAGAGTGTGTACATTTTCATTCCAATAATATTACGTCCACCTCATCTTCTCTAACATGTAGAGTCGAGAGTAATATGATTGAATCAACCACAACAACAAAGTTCTTAGGCTCACATATTGATTCTAGTCTCAGATGGACAGAGCAAGTTAACGCAGTTAACAAAAAAATTAATAAGGCCTTTTATGCAATTTCAAGAATTAAAGACTGCATGCCCACCAGTGCAGTAATCAATGTCTACTACAGTTTAGTGTACAGTCATTTATGTTATAACCTAATCTTATGGGGGAATTCCACAGATGCCAATAGAATATTCATAACACAGAAAAAGATCATACGAAAAATGTTCAGCCTAGACTTCAGACAAATTTGTAAGCCCACATTCATTAAATATAAAATTATGTCGTTCTACAGCATTTATATCTACTACTGTATCTTGTATGTAAGAAAAAATATTGATAAATTTGAACTGAATTCTTCAAATCATGATTATGATACCAGGAATTCTGATCATCTATGTGTCCCCAGACACAAAACTACAAAACTTGAAAATAGTTTTAGATACATGGGAATGAAAATTTATAATAAACTCCCACTAACTTTTACAAGTATCTCCTTCAGTGATTTCAAAAGGACCATAAAAAATTCACTGCCAGAAAAATGCTACTATAGTGTAAAAGAATACCTCCATGATAGCTTGAAGGAACTGTCTCTGTCTATTCCATCTGTATTTGCATAAATATGCCTGTATAGTGCAATAAATACATTCTATGTTATTTATACGAAATGTCTATTTTAAAATATTTTATTTTATTTTATTCATACCAACTGTATTGTTATATATTATTCGTGTTCATAATTTTAAGATAACCTCAAAATACACCTTTTACAGCGGGTGACTGACTTGTCCTATACATGTTTGTAATGTCACAAAGGATTAATAAATATTTCTATTTCTATTTCTATTTCTATTCATCACACATCAACAAGTTTTGCAATTTCAGAGTACTGTTTCAGTTAGATAAGTTAGATTCCACTGAGTGGGTCAGTTTTAAGGATTGATTTCGATGAGAACAATTATTTGACGATTTTTCTGCAATCTGTGTTCTATCTATTGAGCACCTTACTATAGTTTTTTCCACAAAACAGCATATTTGACATCAAGCATTGCGCCAAGTTGGCACTACCTGAACCTGCCACTGATAATAGGGATGACCCATTCTCCATAGGCGTACCGACTGAGCTGGGATAAGGTAAAAAGAGTGTTGAAAGGGGGTAAGACAACATAGCCGAAGTTTCATTTTTGTTATGATAGGTGTTTATTCTTAAAATTATTGAACAAAGAGGAAATCACTGAAACAAATCATATTACAAATTTAATAAGGAGCCCATCATAACAATTGGCGTCCAACGTGGGGCAATTATGAATAAATAATTAAGAGCCTATCATAACAATTGGCGCCGCAACGCGGGGCGATAACAATAACGAGGAGCAGAATTGCCAAAATAATAAATGGAAACAAGTGTTTATTTAATAGAAATTGAAAAAATAACATTCGTTCAAAATCAAATATAATTATACAGGGAAAATATAAAGTTGACATTTTAGAATTCTTGCATTGACATATTTGTATAAGTGTGGGGAAAATGGATTTGAGAGATGGTAAAAAAGTTGGTTTGGAAGAAAGTGCAGGAGGTAGAGAGAGTGGTGATCAAGAACAAGGAGATAGTAGTAATGTGAGAGGGAGTGAAACACAAAGTGAGAGTACACAATTGGACAGTAAGCTCAATGAATTTATGGATTTCATGATAAAATGTATGGAAGAAAACACAGATGAAATAATAAAAAGTATAGATGAAATGAAATGAAAAATGAAATGAAAAATGAAATGAAAAATGAAATGAAAAATGAAATGAAAAATGAAATGAAAAATGAAATGAAAAATGAGATGAAAAATGAGGGTGAAAATGAGGATGAAAAAAAGAGGGTGAAAAATGGGGTGAAAATGGGATGAAAAATGGGATGAAAAGTGGGATGAAAAATGGGATGAAAAAAATGGATGAAAATGGGATGAAAAATGGGAAAGAAAAATGGGATGGAAAAAAGGAGGATGAAAAATGGGATGAAAAATGGGATGAAAATGGATGGAAAAGGGGTAAAATGGGGTGAAAAAAAATGGGATGGAAAAATGGGATGAAAATGGGATGAAAATGGGATGAAGAAGGGGGAAAAAGGGATGAAAAATGGGATGGAAAAATGGGGTGGAAAAAAAGGGATGAAAAATGGGATGAAGATGGGGTGAAAAATGGGATGAAAAATGGGATGAAAAAGGGATGAAAAAAAGGGATGAAAAAAGGGATGAAAATGGGGTGAAAAATGGGGTGAAAATGGGGTGAAAATGGGGTGAAAGATGGGAGGAAAAATGAGGGTGAAAAAAAGGGATGAAAAAAGGGGGAATGGGGAAAAATGGGATGAAAGGGGTAAAATGGGATGAAAAAAAGGGATGGGAAAAAATAGGATGAAAAAAGGGATGAAAAATGGGATGAAAAATAGGTGAAAAAAGAGGGTGAAAAATGGGGTGAAAAATATGAAAATGGGGTGAAAATGGGGTGAAAAATGGGATTTAAAATGGGATGAAAAATGGGATGGGAAAAAAAGGGGTGAAAATGGGTGAAAATGGATGAAAAGGGATGAAAAAATGGGGTGAAAAGGGATGAAAATGGGGGAAAAATGGGAAGGGTGAAAATGAAAAGGGATGAAAAAGGATAAAAAATGGGGGGGATGGGAAAAATGGGATGAAAAATGGGATGAAAAATGGGGTGAAAAATGGGGTGAAAAAGGGGTAAAAAGGGGGAGAAAAAGGGTGGGAAAAGGGGTGAAAAATGGGGGGGGATGAAAAATAAAAAGAGGGTGGGAAAATGGATGAAAATGGTGAAATGGGGTGGGGGAAATGAAATGGGGGAAATGGATGAAAAATGGAAAAGGGGAAAAATGGGATGAAAAAAGGGATGGAAAATGGGGAATGGGGAAAAATGGGGGAAAAATGGGGTGAAAAATGGGATGAAAATGGGGTGAAAGATGGGAATAAACCCCCTCACTCGAATAAAATCGCCCTCGAAAAAAATCGCCTCAGAAAAAAAATCGAACCCCTCAAATCCTCAAACAAAAATCCCAAAAAAAAAAAATCGCTCAAAAAAATAATAAAATAAAAATCAAAACAAACCAAAAATCAAAAAAACCCCAAAAAATAAAAGCATCAATTTTTAAAAACATCCCCCCAAAAAATACAAAAAAAAAAAAAAACGCCCCCATAAATAAAAAACCGGCCAAAAAAACCCCCAAAAACCCTAAAAAAAAATAAATAAAAATCCCCCCAAACCCAAACCCCAAAAAAACCCCTATCCCCCCAAAAAAAAATCCCCCAAAAAAAAAATAAAAAAAACCCAAATTTTTTTTAAAAAATAAATCAAAAAAACAAAAAACCAAAAACGCCGAATAAATAAATCGAATAAAGATATCCCCTCGCGCCAATCGCCAGATGCGTCGCCCCCCAAAATCGCGAATAAAATCGCCAGATACGCCAAAAAAGCCAAAATCGCCGAATAAAATAAGATAAGATCGCCGAATAAAGATAAGTCCCCCCGATGCCGCCGAATAAAATAAATCGAAAAAAAAAGCCGAAAAAAAGCCAATAAAAGCCAATAAAGAAAAAATGAATAAAAACCCCGCCCAATCGCATCATCATTTTTTTATCATCATAAAAAAAAAAATATCATAAAAACTCATAAAATAAAATAATCCCATCATCCTCATCCATAAAAAATAAAAAAAAAAAAATAAAAAAATCATCATCCCATCAAATTTTTTTATCCATCATCATAAAATAAAAAAAAAAAATAAAATAAAATAAAATAAAATAAAACATCATTTTTTTACAAAAAAAACATTTTTTTATCATCATCACATCATAAAATTTCACATAACCCCCGATAAAATATCCTCATCATAAAAAAAAAAAATAAAAAAAAAACATCCTCCATCCAAAATAAAAATACACATCA